>MNCI01029108.1:0-25986 GCA_015680685.1 Gnetum montanum | reverse complement strand
GTAGTTTTACCATTCTAGAGATAGAATAATTTCCATGTGCCCGTAGTAGGAGTCTCAAAGTGAACAGATCTTTATTCAAGAAAATTGTACCTAAGCACACATTTGTGTACAGAAATAAAGACAAACTTTCTGATAAACCTTGCAGTGCATGGACTAAGCTAATTAGGATTTAATTAATGTTAAATGCTTAAATGCTTAAATACATTCTTAGATAATTAATTTCTCTCAACCCTCAACTCCTAGTTAAGTGCATTCAATACGACCACTTCGAGCACGTGTGCTACGCTTGGTAACCTAGTAACGAATAGCGTTTGGTAATCCTAGTAGCGTTGCACTGGTTCAAGGTGTGTACAGCAAGTGGGAATGGATACTGATGCTAGGACGATTAAAGCTTAGTTAGTGAAAGGTAGTTACTTAGTCACTTCACCCTTTCCTCTCTTAGCATAGGCGATAAAAAGATAAAAGTTATAAAAATCATATACCTCAGACTTACTTAACCATACAACTATGACAATACAAGTAAGTCTGGGAAGACAACAATTAATTAACCTTTGGTGTTCCATAAGGTGTGTAAGCACTTAGTCCTTGGAGTTCAACTGGATCACATGTGAGATGCTCATATTTGTATGGTTGAGTGTAGGGGTACCTCACCACTCATCATTTCACCGTTGTCAAGGGCTTAGGTGTTTGTGCACTACATAGAACATAGGAAATCATTCACATCATTGGGAGCTAGAACAAACCCTTAGGGTTAATCAAGAGAACAACAACATAATGGTAAATGGGACACCAAATAAGACAAAAATGTCTTCTTCTCCACACAAAAGCACTTCACCGTCGAGGACCAACACTAGAGAAAGTCGATGGCACCACATACATGACCAAAATTTGCTAGTTCCTCAAAAATTCAGTGTGGTATATGTTCATCATAGTGAATATATACTTGACTTTACCTTTGTCTTGCATCAAGATGAACAACTGCATTGGAGAGACTTGGAGGGTAACATAGTGTTGCCTCGAGATAGAGCCATCCCCAACATGCTCTTTCGTGCCCTTGCACGAATAGGCATGTCACAATTATACGCTGAGTATGTTTCATGTGATTACAACGTAAGGCACTACCATCCCACAGAAGTGCAACATCAATGGAACTCGCGGTAGGAGAGTTACCACACATCGTTGAACGGCAAAGGACCCCATAATGCTTTGCCCGTCACAAGCGAAATTAAGGGTGGTGAACCTATTTCAATGGGTTCTCCAAAAAACGATGTTCCCCTTCCTAATGAGAGTGAAGAGGTGGTGTATCAGAACCTTCACTCCATGATACACAACCCTAGTTCTGATTTCCACGAACACCAAGTGTTCAATGAGGGAACACAAACACAAGATAAGGGTGAGCATTTTGATCATCATCACGATTGGGGTTGAGATCATCGATTGGAAGGTAGGAAACATCGTCATGGTGATGGTTCTCCTTCCTCTTCCCCTTCATCGCAACATTCACCCTCTCCTTCAATGTCAGGATGCAGTCATAAGGAACCTCACTGTGAGGATAAGGGTAAACATAGTGAGAAACCTTAACGAGAGAGTCGAGAAAGAGGACGAGGGCACTCTAGAGAATCACAACATGGAAGAAGGAAAAGTAGGGAACCACGTAGACATCATAGAGGCCATGAGAGAAATGACCATGATGAAATCCTACTTGCAACCCAAAGCATGTTAGACATCATGGAGGCCGTTAGAATACCTACAAGGCACCAAAAAGATAGTCGGATCAAGAGACTAGACATGAATAATATCACATGATTTGAAGGGGGATACAATGCTGATCCGCAGAATCACTTATAAGAATTTCACAATGCCTACGCCTTGCAGAACATTGAAAATGAGTGGCAAAAGTTAAAGTTCTTTCCAAGGACACTTATAAAAGAAGCAGAAAGCTGGTACTAGTCGTTAGAGTTGGAATCCATTCAAAGGTGGAGTACAATGCTACAACTGTTTAATGATAAATATCAGACGTACTCCTGAGTGTCCAACTTGTGAAAGCAGATCCAAGGATGGAAACATGGTAATCACAAACCCTTGGATGCTGCCATGGGCCGATATTATGCACTATTACATCTTTGCTCGGGCCATGGTTACACACAACGGGATTAACTACGCCATCTCGTAGATGGGCTAAGACATGAAACCAAGAGAACCCTTGGAACATATGCCCAAGGGAGATTATCAGAGCTTAGATCCCATGAGGTTCATAGCTTGTTGGAGCAAGTAGCTAAGGAAGAAGGAGAGCTATGTAAGAGAAAAAGTGGAGAAAAGTATAATCATGATCCTTCTATCTGAAAGAGGGGAGTGAGATTCTGTGAGGAGGAGGATGAGTCACCACTCGAAGAGTTGGTGAGTAGGAAAACCTTGCCACTTTAGAAATTAATAATAGAAGTGTTGGCTAAGGTAGATCAAGTATGGGACTCCTTAGATAGTAGATTTGAAACTATTTTAAAAATCGTAGAGGAGTCTAAGAAGCGAAGTAGTGACCATGATAAGAAAAAGAAGAGGGATTTGGACTATGCACGTAACAAAGATAAGGGTAAAGTGGTTATCACTAAAGAGGTTATGGATTTGGATATAGACAATGATGGTGGATGTGAAATATGCCAATATGACCATCCTAAGGGATGTTGCCTAATAATCTCACATCTGCAAGAGTCTGGGGTGTATGCACTCAACCCAAGAGTTAACAAATGGCAAGCACCTCGTTGGTTACCTTATCCCCAAGGTAACCTAAGGTAGTTCCACCAAACGTTAACATATTATCCAAGTGGAACTCCGTCACAACCTATAGAGCAACACCAACAGTGGCAATACCCACAGTAATGGGGGATGCCACCACCTAGGCAACAATACCCTTCCTAGAAATCAGATCCATATGGCTATTACGTGTAGTAGCCAATCTCTCTAAGTGACTCTGTTAGTCATGTGACCCCACAACCTCACTACCAAGCTCAGGAGTACTATAATATTCCTTCTCCTTGAAGAGACACACCATATCCATACCATCCTCCGAACCCAACCGCAACTCTTACACTGACAGGTCCACTACCACCTGCTCCAGCGATGCAAGGGGAACTCCCCACTCAACCGTAGCAGTGCAATGCTACGAGAGCTATAAACCTTTAACTTTTTGTTAGTTCTAACAATCATATAAGGAGAAGACCTTTCTTCAGAACCAACAGTCCAAACAAGCTCTCACAACCACAAGCAGTTGAGCCTCCAAACGTTCCTCATCAAATAAGGGTTCAGAGCTCCCTTCAAACCAACAACAGAGCTTAACACATACAGTTATGTTAACACATACCATCACTGACTAGATTAAGGTGGGCCACCTTCCTAGAAAATTATTTGATCTTGGAAGTCCCCTAATCTACCTCCAAGTCGCTGGGAATGAACCACGTAAAGCTCTTCTTGACTCAGGTTCTGGAGTCAATTTGATATCGCAAGAAATGTATAAAGCCTAGAACCTGCCTCCACTAAAGAAGAGCAATATTTGCTTAGAGTTGGATGACTAGTCTATCACTATTCCCTTGGGATTGGTGGAGGACATTGTTACCACTGTGTGTGGTTGGTCATACCCAGCTGATTTCCTAGTGATACAAGTCAATAATGACAAGGGGGACTTCCTAATAATAATGGGAAGGGCATGGCTAAGTATTGTAAACGTATGCCTAAGAATCCATGATCTTTCCCTGGAAATATCTAAGGAAAATACTTATGGAAAGATTGAGAAGAAGAAGGTTCCATGCATCACATACAGTGATACAGAGGGTGATAGCGTACAGGAGTGTTCAACATCTCCTTCATGCAATCGGTGTGCCTGGGAAGTTAACATACAAAAGTCCCTGTATGTAGCAACCACACAACAAGAGAACACCCAGTGGTTGACAACTAATCAAGAGAGAAACCCACCAATATGCATGGAACTAACTGAGGGACCAACTTGCATCCATGAAGAAAGCATAGATGCACTAGAGCAAGTTTGTCACCAACTTCTAGCCCTTAATATGAAACCACCAATCGAGGGAAGTTGGAAACTCTTAGAAAATCCAAATGAGTACTTTGATAGGAGAATACTAGTCTATGTTCAATTGACCAACCCTTATCATGAACCTAGAATGGTCTATGCACATAGCACATTTGAGAGAGGACGATCTCACTCACTATTTTGGATCTCTCCCTTCCAATTTAGTCATGGGGGAGATGGCCACCTATGTTGATCATTTGCAACCCTCAGTTTCCTTTTAAGTTTTTGTTTTACACATTTTTGTTTTACAAATTTCTTTAACTTTTCTTGTTTTTTTTTACAACATCATTTATACTTTTTCATCTCTTTGTGTGTTTGATTATTTTGTTTGATTCTTCACCTAATAAGTGTTGTGATGGTGGTATGAACTATACTCCATTCATTGCTAATGTTTGGTTTTTACCTTTAAGTTATGATGTTGATACTAAGGTATGGTTTTTTTGATATAGTAGGTAATGAGTCCACTTCATCCATACATCCATAAATTTCTATGGTCTCTCTTGGCTTGGAACTGTATAGTCCCCTTTCCCAATAATAAGAACTATCAATGAATTGGTGACTGGGCATTTCTCAAACTAAGGAAGGACTCAAGGATTGAAAAGGGTGTGACTTCAAGGGAACTTGATGCATTTGTGTTGGCCATTCTCTTGGGTGCTTGGATGTTTCCTTCTTGGGTTTTCCCTACCATTTTGACGATTGGTCCATTATCGGGAAGCTGAGCTAATAAAAATAATAAGTCTTTGCATGGTGTGGTTCTCACGCAAAACACATAAAAAATAGTGATAATTCAAAGCACACACCTTAGATGAAATAATCATTTGGGCTACAAACACTGGTTATGGAACTAAATAAAAATTTTCCCTTTAACTAAGGCCTTTCCTCACTTCCTTTCTCCTCTTTCGTTTCGTCAGAATGGTGGTGGCTCTTTGGTGAAGGCATTCTTATTACTTCAAGTGGATGGATGGGCTGAATGTATTAATGCGAAGTCACTGAATGTGGTTTGTTTGAGGTTGGATGTGGAATGGGATCTACTAAGTCACATTAACCATTAATACATAAGGGGTTTTACACCACCTTGTTCTTAAGATTCCATTCCATTCTCTTGTTTTCATCATTCTTTCTCCATTTTTCACCTCATTGCTGGTTGTATCAGTAGTCCGTATTTTGGTTGATGCATTGTTTTCTTTTTAGTAAACTCTTGTGGTTGAGACTTTAACTCTTATCTCCAAATGATATTCCTAGAGCCTATGAACTCTTTGAATGTGGGATTGTGAGGGCATTAAGGGCATGATCCTGCTTTGGGGAGGATCCACTGGCATTCCTATTTGGTGCATCCATTAATTTTTTTCCCTTAAACATTTCAACAATCACCATTTATTTTTTTGATTTCCATTTTTGACATCCATTTTATTGGTGTGGCCATTGTTTCTTTTTCACCATCTTTCTTATTCCTTATCTTTTTCCATCCTATCGCTACCGAAGGTTCGCTCTCAGTCATGGGGGTCCTGGTCCAATTTTTTCCTAACCCCTACACCTTAGGTAGCCACCAGTATTATATCTCCAAATCCGCATTAGCCATATCACAACTTAGCCAATGGACCTTACACTAAGGTAAGGTATTAACTACATTGTGACTCATTTACCCTTGCTAATATTAGACTATGTTGTGTGTGCAGATGACAATCATACAACAACGGATTGGACCTGGAGGAAACACATGGAATGGAATAGTGCTGAAGTAGTTATGCAAGGAACAAGATTGATGGTGTGCTTATGGATGGACAATGAAAGGTGTAATCTTGGTGTTGGCAGCAACAAACTTTTTCTTTTCTCTTTCTCTTCTCTCTTCTCTCTCAGCTGCCAAATAAGGTTGGATGTCAAATGTGTATAGTGTTCACTCTTGTTGTCATGAATCCTAGATTTTTCCATGTTTTGTAATGATGATCCGTTCACTTGTCACACCATTCACCATTAGTATCATTCAAGTCAATAATCCCATACCTTCCCAATATTTTGTAAGGAAATCGAGGATGAGTTTTCATTCAATCATGGGGGTATGATGGGGGTATGTTTGGAAGGGTTATGAAGATTGCGAATGGTACACGATATCACATGGGCCACAATATCGCGTATGCCCCTGCGATATCGTGTACATGATATCGCAGTCTGTTGCCAATTCTATAAATAAGAGAAAATTTTTCCTTGTTTCTCCATCTAGATCTAGACCCTTAGCTAAACTTTGGAAGTTTTACCATTCTAGAGATAGAATAATTTCCATGTGCCCACACTAGGAGTCTGAAAGTGAATGGATCTTTATTCGAGCAAATTGTACCTAAGCACACATTTGTGTATGGAAATAAAGATGAACTTTCTGATTAACCTTGTAGTGCATGGACTAAGCTAATTAGGATATAATTAATGTTAAATGCTTAAATGCTTTCTTAGATAATTAATCTCTCTCAACCATCAACTCCTAGTTAAGTGCATTCAGTGCGATCGCTTCGAGCACGTGTGCTACGCTTGGTAACCTAGTAACAAATAGCATTTGGTAATCCTAGTAGCATTGCACTGGTTCAGGGTGTGTACGACAAGTGGGAACAGATACTGATGCTAGGACGATTAAAGCTTAGTTAGTGAAATTTAGTTACTTAGTCTCTTCACCCTTTCCTCTCTAAGCATAGGCGATAAAAAGATAAAAGTTATAAAAATCATATACCTCAGACTTACTTAACCATACAACTGTGACAATACAAGTAAGTCTGGGAAGACAACGATTGATTAACCTTAGGTGTTCCATAAGGCATGTAAGCACTTAGTCCTTGGAGTTCGACCGGATCACATGTGAAATGCTCGTATTTGTATGGTTGAGTGTAGGGGTACCTTGCCACTCATCAATTGGCTTAAATTTATTATCTTATTTGCTATGATGCATGAACCATGGTCCATGTGAGGTGACCTTTTGATGAGTGGTGAGATACCCCTATGCCCAACCATATGAATCACAAGTGTTCACACATGATCTAGCTGAATTCCATGAATGGGACTATTTGTGGCATCTAGATCAGTATGCTTTGATTGTAGTTCACTATCTTCCCACTTGGACTAGCGGTAGCTTTGTCATGTATGGTTTAGTCTAATGTGAGGCATATGATGTTGTCTAATCTTATGCTACTCCTAATGATGATAAAGAGATGAATTAATTAAGCTATTGAATAATGGAAAGTAAAATCTAACTAGCCTACGTGTGATGGGTATATGCTCTTAATCATCCATATATGTCTTGGACTTTATGAGACTACTTCTGGAATTTCCAAGTGTATGTCACTAGGTGTGCCAAATGATACACTGTTGGATTACCAAGTATCTATACTTAAACACTCGTGATTAAAGTGTACACATTTTGCTCAATGATAGTAATAGTAAATAGCAATAAATGAAAACGTTAACTAAGAAGAACAGAAAATAATTAAAAAATTAAATAAATAATTAAATAAATAATAAATCTTAGTGAATGTGGCAATGATGGAAGTATGCTTGATCTGTATTTCCATTCATGTAACATGTCGAAGTATGTCATACTCGAACAAAGGCACTGTGCGATTACAAACATCACATTGCAGACATGCATTGGGAAAAGTAGGAATCTAAGAAATACTATCAAAATCTAAGAACTAAAACTATATTCTCTTTATCGTATTCCAATAGTGCATCCAAGTGCTATATTTATAGGCTAGCATGGAGGAGACAATATCGAATATCCGATGTTGCTTCTTAGGCTCCAATATTGGGGTCAATAGCTTCATGACTTATCATACCCCCATTACTGAATGAAAGCTCATCCTCAAGTTCAAAAAAATGAGGAACAAGTTCTTTACAAGATATTAAGAAGGTATGAAATTATTGATTAACTTAAACAAAAAACAAACGAATTGACTCTTACATGTCGTAGTGGTGTAGTAGAAAAATGGGACATAATATTATAACATAAAAATTGGGAAGCTCATGTAGTGCTTGGAGGTGGTGGCTCCTCAATTGGTTACTTCCCTTCGTCACCAAGCTTTTGAAATTTGTAGCAATCAAGTAATGCTTACAAATTTTCTTCTTCTATCCATGGGCCGTGTACTATCCAGGCTGCTGAACTGATGTGTGTTGGCATTGGTACATCCTAAGGACATGGTAGTTGCAAAAACATCTTATTATCCTTTACATACCAATCTGCAAACTATTGTTGTTCTCCTAAAAGGTCCTAGCTTTTTCTCTTAATTCATGATAATTTGTAAATATTCTAGCTAGGTTTGAGGCACTATCCCTCTATTCGTGGTAGCGAGCTTAGATCACCTCCAATTCCAAGTTTACCACATGGAGCTTCTATAAAGCATCTTTTTGGTCTGCAAAATATTTTTCATACAATGCATGACAATGTTGGCATATCTAAGGTTAGCTAATGCCATGTATTCTTTCAAATCTTCGATCTACAAGTCTTTATTCTTTACTTCCACTTATTGGAGTAGTGCATAGCTATCTAGAATTGACTACCACTTAGGATTTTGTGCTAATAAGAACCCAATGCAAGCTTTAGCCATCTAGATTTCCTTCTCATTTATTTGCTTATACATGCCTACTTAGTTGCAGAAGTATTCCTTTAGTTTTTCATGCTTCTTGGCCTCATTCTACCACATGTTGATTTCTATTATATACTTTTGTCAAATAGCACAGACCTCCTTCATTGAGAGTGTTTTGTTTTCTCTGGCCAATTTATTAATGTCCTAGTTGATCCTTACCGGTTGTTCTCTTAACTGGTGGACACTATCCTCAAGAATGTTATTTTTCTTTTCAATTGTGGTCAACCTTATATTTTTAGAGGCAAGTTGCTTATTTTCCTCTTACAAGGCTGGCAATTCCTTTTTATATGCTTAAGATTGTGCATTAGCAGTTGAGGCATTCTAGATTTCCTTCTCATTTTCTTCTTTTGTAGCTACACTCTCCTCATTTAGCTTGGCCAATAGCTTGATCTTGAATTGTTCTAGTTGGTCAAGTGTAAAAATTTGGGTAGGATTCCATCATTCAACTCTTAGGGTGGCCAAATCTTATTGTAACATTTGCACTTCCACTTCATGCTATACCCTAACTTTAGCCATAACAAGCTTTCCTTCAGTAGTTATGAGATTTGACTGTGTTGTAGTCACATCATTGGGGATCTCAAATAGGATGGTCATTACTTGCTTTGTCTACAAGAAATGATCAAGTACATCCTCAGGTATTGCAAGAGTCATTAAAGTCTTGGCTAGCATCTGTGCATCTTTGGTCCCAGTAAGATCTACTAGGGATATAACAGACACATTAAATGATTCTTTGATGTGATCTATAATCACTTCTATTGTGCCTACTACATCTTGATGCTACATTACCACAACTATGGCACCTTCTCTAGTTTCAAGCATCACTTGGAAGGATGTGGCATTTTTAGAGATTTTTCTGGACCACTGGGATCCTCCTCTTGATTGTAACGAGATCTCTTCCCTTGTTGGATTAGTTGAAACAATGGATTGTATGACATCATTGATTACTCTGAAAATATTAGACTCATCTATGCTTCCTCAACCAATAGCCTCAGCAATTTTTTGTAAATGGCTCATTGAGGACTTGAAATCTTGTGGTGGTGGCAGTGGACCTTGTGTTTTCGAGTGTTTTTTAGGCTCACATTGTACTTCTGCTTCTATCTCTACTTCCTTCTATGGTTCTTTCTCTTCATCAAGATCTTTTCTTGGTGCCACAAATTTGAGAAGTTTGGCAAAAGAGGCATTCAGAGCCTTCCTGAGGATATCATTTGTATATTCTAGGATTTTAGTACATTTGCATAACTTTCTGATTAGGTGAGGGAATGGGAGTGTTAGTTTGCTTACCTTTTTCTCCTTGAACTACCTATGAATTTTAGTGAAATAGAATTGGGGAAGATTGACCATGTATTTGCCCATTAAAATGGCACTTTCCCTGGCTACAAATTATGAGATCCTATTAAGCCCCTTGGTTGAAAAGAGATGGTATGTACTGATCTTTAAATATGTCCTCTTCTCCAGAGTTAGTTCATTATATGTTTTTTCTTTTTTGTCGTAATCAGACCTAGTGGATAGATGGGCTACTTTAGCCCCTTTGTTTGGCAAATTAAGAGTTGTTGCAATTACCTTGACTGAGAAAGAGACATTAACTCCATATATGTTTATAGTGGTGCCTTCATCTTTGTTGTACCAAAATTGGTGGGCATCACCAAGGTACCATTCACCACTATCTAAATGAATGGGCCACAAGGGTGATGCCTGAAGTTGTGTCTAAACCGCTTCTAGGGAAGACTCCACAAATGGACTGAAATTCATCTCCATGATGACCATGGTGAACGTGGAATTTTCTTGCATGACCTTAAGGCATTTAGTGGACAATGTGAGACATTGTCCCTACATGGGAGCTAGTGGTTTTGTAGCCTCTCCTTGGACTAACTATCCTGTGATAGAAGCCTCTTGATGAATGCTAAATGATTAAGCTTCCTACTCCTCGTGCTCCACACATTCACCTTGTTGGCCTTGGCCACCTCGTGGGTACTTGGTTGCTCTTTGCAAAGGTTCTCCTTGTGCTCCTCTTTTTGAAACCATCTGCAATCAAGCAAAGATTGGGTGTTACTAAGGTTGTGTTTTTTATTATTAAGTATTTTATATCTTACTTGTTACCTTAGTTCATTAAGTTCTTAGTTCATATGATTTCAGAGTTAGAAAAATTTTCAAGAAAAATCCCCAAAAAGTATTTATTGTCTTTTACGACCCTTTGCAATTGGTTCCTTTTTCCTTATGTGTGACTTATTATAATGTTTATGATCCCTTGGATGGAAAAATTAAGGTTTTTGGTAGTACCATGATTGATTTTTCAGTATAACACTTATGGTTTTTAACATTCTTATCCTTATAATACCTTCTGGGCATTAGCAGATTATTTAAAATTGGAATAAGTTTCCCATGTGTTTAGATAGGTTTAGATGGCATGGAAATTAGAGTAGTAGAGAGCCAAATATTGCAAGTCAAAAGTGGGTGTGCAAAGATCTGAGTCGTGAGAGAAAATTTGAACAACTCCCCTAGCTGAAAATGACAAGAATGAAGTTTGGGCACTGTAGGGATCATATATATAGGTTTTGTGTGACCCGATATTGGGTACCCAATATCGAGTATCTGAAGTCGCATCCCACTCGATATCAAGGTCCAAGAATATGCATTAAATGGGGAAACTAAGCATGGAAAATGAAGCTTTGTGATTGGTTGGAAGGTGTGAGGTTAGGTCCATAGTTCTAGGGTAAGTGAAAAATCAGTTTGAGGCACTAGAAGTGTGAGAAGGTGGAGTCATCAACATGAAAATATTTGGAAGAAGCAAGAAAAAGGGCATTAAGATCAAGGTTGTGGATGGATCAAGTTACATAAGGAGAACTATGAGATTTAACAATTATGCACTTGGAAGGTTAAGAATGATGTGGTTATGTCAAACAAGTGCAAGTTATAAAAGTTACACAAGTGGATCCTCCCCAAAGTAGGCTTCTACCTATGATGCTCTTGTGTAACCACACCTAAAAATGTTTGTAGGAACTAAAGGGTTTGAATGAAATGCATACTTGTGCAACAAAACACACATGTTAAAATCACAAATTTGAGATAACAACTCTATGTTACACAAAACCACAAGGTAGGATCAAATGGACAGCAAGATGAGATGGATTGTAGAAATTGGAACATGAGATGCCTTACCATGGGCACAATGAATCCTTGTGTGTTATTAATGATTAAATAATCATGAGTCCTTCTTTCAAAGATTTAAACCAAGTCCAAACCACATTTCAATGACATCACACTATTTCATCAGATCGACAAACAACCATAAGACTATCATTGTTGCAAGGAGTAATATCACTTGGCATTTTGTCCAAGGGAGGAGCTTATTTATGGCACACATGTGTTTTTTTGAGAAGCCATCAACCTTTAAGCATGGTTACATGCCTTTCCAGTGGGACCTGTGGAATTTATTCAGTGCCTTTTTATGATACTCTTACTCCCATTATTCATTAGATCTACATGTATATAATTACAACCTTAGCAAAATGATAGAACATACAGAGATGGCTAAAGAGAATCCACAAATCCCCTTGATGTCACACCCCTTACATTCTGCCTTAGTTTTGCACTCTTCTACCTAGACATAATGATTATGAAGTTAGTTTTAGGTTTGGTGATGAAAAAGAATATCATTATGACGAGGGCAAGAACCTCTTATTAATAGAATGAGTAGATGGATGACATGGTTTCACTATCCAAATAATTAGTCCCTTATGACTTGACAACATAGAGAAAACCTCACCTCAATGGGCAACATGATCATTTTATTCACAAATGAGATTATTAACAAAGAAGATGAAAATAATAAATAGAAAAAGTTGAAAAGAATAAGAAAAATTATATCAAGAAATGAGGAAATGACAAAGAATTGTAAAACAAGAAGATGGAAAATGTTTATGAATCCTGATGATTAGAATGAGGAGTGACCCCCATGAATAAACATATAGCCATGACAAGGATTAGTAAGTGGATAGATAGGATCCATGCATGTATAAAACATTGGTGACCATTCATTCCCTAGCCACTGGGTGTCTTTTGATGTTGTGGTGGTTGGGTAGACAAATGGTTGGTTACACACTTAAGTGTTAAAATATCTAGTGGATCAAGATGTGATGTCTGTTATTGTGATGAATGTTTGGCCCACAAGTACATCCTTAATCATGATATGGTATGCATGGATTTGTTGATCTCTCTATGCTTATAGATTCATTGCTTGGGTTTGGAATTGGAGTAATGATGGATGGTGGCTCGTGTGTAGGATCAGAGGCTGGTGGTGGTGAAAAGAAATGTATTGCACCAAATTGGCATTGTGCTATTTCAAATGATGTGGTAGATCCATGAGTCTTTTTCTTTGCCTTATGACCTTTCCTCCAGAATGGATCTTTCCAACATTATGGTTGAGACCCACTAGTGTCAGCATGTTTCTCCATATTTGCAACACAAGTCGCATTCGTTTGTTGATATTGTGATGCAAAAACTTCTTGTGTTCTTGGTGGTGGCATGTAATGAGGTGAGAGTATCGAGGGTAGGATGAATAGTAATAGGTGCAAGGTGGTGATCCCTCTGGAGATGTCATGGGTTCATGGTACTCGGGAGAGTAATAGTGGCAATTTGAAGTAGAGGATGTAGAACTAGTTGGAGAAATAGGATGTTGAACATAATATCTATGCAGTTTTGGTGGATAGGAAGGATAGGACTAATTTCATGTTGGCCTCCCCCATGACTGTGGTTGATGATAGTGTTGAGGTTGGTAATAAGTTCTCCTAGGATGGTATAGTTAGTTATGGAACTATTAATAATTACCTTGTGGAAGAGAAAATATCTTGGGCATGTGCTTTTGTAAAAACTTCAAATTTAAGGAACCTTTCCAATACTCAAGTAGATGCAACAAGACTAGGTAATGACAATTCTAATGGTCATATATACAAATGTCACATCCATTATCTTCTTCTATGGTTAAGTCTATAGTCTCACTTCAACCATTTTTCCTATTTGCTGAAAAGTATTTCTAGCTATTTCTTGGTTTTTTATCCTTTGTTAGATTGCATGGCTTGTTTTGCATGATCCTCTCCTCAACCATCTCACCGAGAGTTGTAATGTTTTCATATATCCATTTCAACACCCTATTAAAATTTGCCTCAAGTTCATCAATAGACTTCTATATTGACAAGGTTTGTTGCAGAATCACCTTATTGAGAGTAGTTTCTTTCTTCTTATCATAAAAATGGACCTCCTTCTATTGAAGAGCTAGGTCCTACTAATTTTTCTTGACATTCTCCTATTTGCATATCTCTCCTTCCTCTTTTTCCACACGTTTGATTAGTTCTTAGTTTTGATGGGCTTGTAGCTCATATAATTGACTTGGAGCATACATTCCAAGGGTCTCCCTCATTTCATTATGAAGCCCATCTATGATGTGGAAAAGTTGCTTTTCCTTAGAGAAAGCATGACTTACGCATCTATTTAGTAGGGAATAATATCTATCTAAGGCCATGTCCAAGAGTTCATGTTGTCCTTACTTCCATCATTGGATCTATCTCCTTGAGTTAGACACCCTGACATAGGTTTAGTATTTCTCATTAAAGAGTTTCAACATTGTGGACCATCATTAGATTGAATTTGGTTTTAATGATCTATACCACACTTTGACTTTATCAATCAGTGTCCTAGGAAAGAGCTTAAGCATTTCCCATCCAATTTCAATATTGTAGAAAATATAGGCATCATGGAAGGCTTGTAAATAATGTTGTGGATCTAAATCATAACCCCCTAAAAATTTAGAAATACTATTCATATTAAGCTTGGGTAGGTTACTCTCTTTGTGATGCTTGTGAGATATCTTAACTACCTCTCTGGTTTGCATTAGGCTATTGGTGGCCAACAAGGGTTCATCATCATCAAATATGTTCTGACGAAAATTTTTATTTGGTTGATTTTTGATGAGTCACGTTCTGTTAGCTATGTTGATGTGACCTCATTGATGCGACCTTGTCATCTAGGCTTCATTGACGAGGCCTAGTTGATGCATCATATCATGCGTCAACATGGCCTTATCAATGTAGTGGCTCTAGTTGGCTATAAATATGTACCTGTAGCTACATTTATGGCAAGTAGAGATTGTATTTTTAGTGGAGCTCTTGTAGTTTTTCCATTTGAAAGTTATAATTTTCCCCAAGTGCCTGTAGTAGGAGTTATTGAGTGTATGGATCATTATTCAAGCATTGCTGTACCTGAGCACGACAGTGTGTGCGATAATAAAGATGAGATTTTTGATAAACCTTGCAGCACTTTGGATAGATTAGCTATTTTAGTTTTGCATTTAGTGTTTTCAGTTATTTATTAAATGTTTTTAATTAGTTATTAATTATTTTCCAGTTATTACATTAATGAAGTAATTAAGCCAAATAGAGTACACACATAAGTACGATCACTTCGAGCATAATGCATATTCGCTTGGTAATCCTAGTAATGTTATTGCTTGGTACACCTAATAGCATAGTGCTTACAAAAAGTGGGATCCAATGCTTGTGTTAGGATTAGTTAAATGCTAGTTAATTAGTTAATTTAGATTAGTTAATCAAATTATTTTTATCTACATTTGAGCATCAACTTATAAAACAAAAAATGATAAAAATTAGATGCCTCAGTTACACTTAACCATACCAAAAAACATTACAAGTGTAATTGGGAAGGCAATGATTAACCTTAAGCTAAGATTCACTTCTTAAAGGACTACTGCACTAAAAATGATAAAGTCCATAGAATTCGGTTGGATTGTGCATGAACACTTTGTGATTCCTATGGTTGGGCATAGGGGTACCTTGCTGCTCATCATTGACACCACTACCAAGGACTTTTTTTGTGGAACGTGTGCTATTTAGGTTTAGGTGAATACCATTAATATCTTTGTATGAACCTCAAGGTCAATATCATTTTCACTATACATAGAATTATAAAATCACACTGATAATTTTATCTTGTTTTGCAAAATGTATTCTTCTTCTGGCAAGCCTGAAGATCCCAAACCATTGGTTCCACAAGAATGCAAGGTGGTATACACTCATCCATATGAGTTTGTGTTGAACTTCACCTTCATCCTACATCAGGATGAATAGCTATGATGGCATGATGTGGAGGGCAATGTCATCTTGCCCCCAATCGATTTATGCCTAGGATGCTATTCAAAACTATTAAGAAGTTAGACATAGTAGATCTTCATGAAGAATATGTTGTGAATGGATACGACACTTGAAACTACTGTTCCACTGAAACACAACGTAAATGAGATCAACTTCAAGAGAAACTTCATGAAGCTACAAAAGGAAAACATTATACCAATCCCTTATTCCTACTAAATCAAGATGACATTGAGGATCCTCCTACTAAAGGTTCTCAACATGAAGATTCTCCACTTGCTATTATAGATGGTGAGGGTGTGAAATTGAACTTGTGATTCACTATTCATAAATTGGGTTTAAGAAGAAGTGATAGCCAAGGTAGGAACTCAAGCAAGCATCTAAGGATGGTGATCATAATAAGTGTAAGAATGCTAGTGGATACTATGGTGGCAGTGGTGGTCCATCTTCCTCTTCATCCTCTTCATATAATTCCAAACATTACTCTTCATCTGACAATTCTCATGGAAGCCATTATCAAAATAACCATGATGAAGGTGATCAGCAAGATAATAATGACTGTGAAGGCCACAAAAATCAAAGGGATGGCTGGAACCATCATTGATGTCATCAACATAGTGATGATGATGAACCTCTATTAGTGACTTGAACTATGCTCAACATTGTGGAGGCAGTGAAAATCCCAAGTAGACATATGAAAGATAGTTAGATCAAGTGCTTAGACATGAACAATATCCCAAGATTTTCAGAAATAATTCTAATCTTTAGAAACATCTACAAGCTTTTCATGATGCCTCCGCCTTATAGAACATATAGAATGAGTGGCAGAAACTCAAGCTTTTCCCAAGGACATCATTAAGGAAGTTAAAAGTTGGTACTAGTCCTTAGAGTTGGAATTTATCCACAAATGGAGTACTATGTTAAAGCTGTTTAATGACAAATGGATGTACTCTGCCACAACTTTTCAAGGGAACAACTTCACCACATCATAGATGGGCTTAGACTAGAAACAAGAAGAACTCTTGGGGTGTATGCCCAAGGAATATTATCTAAACTAAGAGCTCATTAGATCCAAAGGCTAATTGAGTAGGTAGCAAAAGAAGAATGTGAGCTACGAAAAAGGAAAAGTGCTGAAGAGTATAATAGGGACCCTTCCATCAGAAAATGAGAGGTCCAATTTTGTGACGAGGAAGAGTCACCAATTGATGAAGTGGTGAATAGAAAGACCTTGGTAATCTAAAAATCTATTTATGATATTTTGGCTAAGGTTGACAAGTTATGGGACTCTTTAGATGAAAAATTTCAAACCTCTTTAAATATTGCTAAAGGATCCAAAGAGTAGAATAGTAATCATAATTACAAGAGGTGAAAAGAGGCTGAATGTGACTACCAAAGAGGTAAGGGCAAAGCTAATGTAGTAGAGGAAGCTGTGGAGTTAGAATCTAATGATGAAACTAAATGTGACATCTATCAATATGAACATCCAAAAGGATTTTTCCTTGTGGTGTCATACTTACAAGAGTTTAGAGTGTATGCATTGAATCCTCACTTAGCACGTAGGTAAGCTTAAAGACACTTGCCTTACCCTCAAGACAGTCCAAGGAAGTTCCACTAGCAAAAACAAGCTTATTATCTAAGTGGAACTCCTCCACAACTTTACAAAAAATATCAACAATGGTACCAACCACAATCATGGGGAATGCCACTGCCAAGGTAGCAGTACACTTATAGACAACTAGATGCATATGGGTACTATGTTCAACAGCCCATCTCTTCTAGAAGTTCTACAAGTCATGCATCATTTCAGCATCACTATTACCCTCCAGAGTACCACCAAACACATTCACCATCTACTTAAGGGAAAAACCCATGTCTGTATTCATACCATCCTCTACATTCCTCTGCACATACACCTCCACCTTCAACCTAGTTACCTCCTACTCCATCTATGCAAGGTGAGATTCCTCCACAACCAAAACAACGAAATGCTACGAGGGTTATACACTCATAACCAATTTTTTAGCCAAGCGGTCTAGATAATTAATCTAGGAAAAGATGTTTCTTCTAGCCTAGTAGTCCTCTTCAGCCCTCACAACCTAGTTTAGCTAATCACCCTGCATCTCTAGCACCCTCATCCTCTACATCAAATACCATTGAGTGTCCTTTAAACCAAGTGTTGCCTAGGATCTATACTATAATGCTAACTCATGTTGTTTCTAACTAGATCAAGGTTGGAAATCTTCTTACAAAAAGATCTGATCTAGGAAGTCCACTCATTTATCTATAGATTGCTAAATATGAGCCATACAAAGCTCTTCTTGGCTCTAGTTTTGGAGTTAATCTCATCTTCCATGACATGTACAATGTTTGGAACCTACCACCTCTTAAGAAGAGAAAAATTCATCTAGAATTAGCAAATTAGTTAATTACTATCTCTTTGGGCTTAGTTGAGGACATTGTGATCATAGTTTGTGGGTGGTCCTATCCTACTGATTTTCTAGTAATCAAGGTGGACAACTACAAAAATGACTTCCCCATCATCATGGGATGAGCTTGGTTGAGCACAGGTGATGCAAGAATGGATATAAGGGATTTATCTTTAGAAATATACAAGGAAAATGAGCTAGGAAAAATTGAGAAGAACTGTATTCCATGCATAGTGTACAATGCCAATGGGTGTAATTTCTTATACAATATTTCATCAATCAAGAGTACATACATTAAATCATGCAATTAGTATGCACAAGAGATCAATATTCAAAGGTATCTGTATGTAGCAACTATAAAACAAGATGGCACTTAGTGATTGATAGCTATTTTAGATAGCAGCACAATATGCATGGAGCCAACTGAGAGCTTAACTTGTGCATATGTTGAATGCATGAACAAAATTAAACATGTTCATTCTCAAATGTCTAATGAAGATGATTATACCTATTGGGGAGAGTTGGAAATCCTTGATCACTTCAAGTAGGAGCCCTTAGAACTAAAAGCTTTTCTAGTTGGAATGAAGTATGCATTTTTAAAGAATGGTAAATTGATCATAATTAATGGCAAACTTGCTCTTAAACAAAAAGAAAAGTTGTTGAAAGTGGTGAACAAATGGTCAATAGCCTTTTCCTGGTCATATCCTAAGCTAACTAGAATTGATCCAAGGATATGCCAGTATCACATTTACACTGACTTGGCCATGAAGCCTAGAAGGTAGTCATAGAGGCGGTTGAACTCCAAATTGAAGTAAATCATGAAGGGGGAAATAGAGCAACTCCTCAAGGTAGGGTTCATCTATCCAATTGCGATTAGTGAGTGGATTAGTCCACTCATAATTGTATGGAAGAAGGATGGCAAATGGCAAGTTTACATCAATTTCAAGCTATTAAATATGGCAACATTTAAACTCAGTTTCCTTTTCCATTTTTGGATTAAGTATTAGACACCATATCCAAGCATTGTTATTATAGCTTCTTGGACATTTATAGTGGTTATAACTAAATCCAAATTACACCCAAATATCAGGCCAAGACAACATTCACGAGTCCCTAGGGGACTTTTGCATATTGTAAGTTGCCATTTTTTCTATGCAATGTCTCTGCAACATGGTGTTGAAGTCTTCATGAATGAATTTTTCACCTATGGAGCTACCTTTGAGCAACACTTGGACCAACTTGAGCAAGTACTAAAGAGATGTGTAGAGATAAAAATATGGCTCAACTAGCAAAAGAGCCATCTTATGGTCCAAGAAGGCATTATGCTAGGGCACCAAATTTCATAGAAGGGGATTGAAGTAGACCTAGAAAAGATAAGGGTCATCCAAGGAATAACATGTCAACTAGAGACCATTAAAGATGTTCAGTCATTCTTTGGACACACTAGCTACTATCAGTGATTTATTGAGAATTTCTCTAAGATTGTAAAGCCAGTGGTAAAGCTTATAAATAAAGATGCACCTTTCATTTGGACCAAGGAATGTGAACACACATTTCAACAATTAAAGGAGAAACTTGTAGAAACACCAATCCTACGAGCACTAGATTAGTTTAAATCTTTTCATATCATGATAGATGCATCTAACTATGCTTTGGGAATAGTTCTCATGTAGATGGATGATAAGAAATGTCCATGCTACATCCACTAGATGAGCCAAAGCATTGTGGGAGAAGAGTTAAACTGCACCACCAAGAAGAAAGAACTACTGGCAATGGTGTATGCTCTAGAAATGTTCAGGCATTATGTGCTTGGTTATAGAGTATTTGTGCATACAGACCACACTACAATCTACTTCCTCATGAATAAGTTGATGGTGAGTTCTTGTGTTATAATGGCTCATGATCATGCAGGAATTCAATATCACTATGGTAGATCAAAAATGGACAGAGAATGTGGTCACTGACCATATCTCTTGTTTAAGATGGGATAACAAAGAGGAGGAGAGACCACTCTTTAATTAGTTTCTAGACAAAATCCTCTTTATAGGAGCAATAAGTGAATAAATCCCTACAAGAACAATGTGGTATAATGGCATCCTTACATATCTTCTCACTCAAAATATGCCACAAGACTTGGATTTTATGAAAAGAAAAAAATTTCTTTATCAAACTAAATACTTCATGGAAATCAATGGACACCTTTACAAGGTGTGTGCCAATGGCCTCATCCATTGGTGTCTCCTTGATGAAGATCAACTGTGCATTCTCTAGGATGCTTATGAAGGACCTTGTAGAGGCCACTATGCAAGGAGATGCATGACCATAAAAATCTTGATGGCAAGAAGCTATTGTTCTACAATATTTAAGGATGCCCACTAGTTCATCATGTCTTATGAATGTTATCAATGAGATGGGGGGATGATTGCTTGCATGGAAGGTTTTCAATAGTGGATTCAACCACTAGAACCTTTTGACATATGGGACATTGATTTCATGGGTTCCATCACATCCATGTCTAATGGGAGGCATATATTATAGTAGCAATTGACTACTACACAAAATTGGTACCAGTAACAACCATTAATAATTGTACATCATCCTTTGCTATCAAATTTATACAACAAGATATTGTGAATAGGTTTGGAGTGTCGTGTTCACTAATTTCTAATAATAGAACTCATTTCATAGGTGCCACCTTTAGAAAGTTAATGCAATGCTTGGGGGTAGAACATAAATTCACAACACCTTACCATCCCCAAGCTAGTAGTCAAGTAGAGGTAACCAACTAAGAGATTACAAAAATACTAACATGAACCATTAGC
The DNA here is from genome assembly GCA_015680685.1 of Gnetum montanum. Lineage (NCBI taxonomy): Eukaryota > Viridiplantae > Streptophyta > Gnetopsida > Gnetales > Gnetaceae > Gnetum > Gnetum montanum. The sequence goes on along the minus strand of MNCI01029108.1, from coordinate 4,881 downwards.
AAGTATAAGAAGGATTGGAGCACAAAGCTTAACGATGCTCTCTAGGCTTATTATTCAACTTGGAAACTTCCTATTGGCTATTCTTCCTATGAGTTAGTGTATAGGAAACTTCCACTGCTCTTGGTTCAATCTAAGCTCTGTACACTCTCAATGGCTTATGATCTAAACCTTAATCTAAGTTTAGCATAGAAAGAAAGATTAATCAATTTAAATGTGTTAGAAAAGAATTGATTAGTGGCCCTATCCTTGAATGAGGTGAACAAGGCATTCAACAAGTAACATCATGACCTTAGAATTAGGAAAGTGAAACTTCAACTAGGAGATAAGGTTCTCTACTAGAACCCCACACATGTATCCCAAAAGTCAAAATTCCAAACTGTACTGCCTGAAATCGTCGGTCTCCGGTTGGAAGGAAACAAAGACCGTGGGATCACAGGATGCGCACAGAAGACCATACCTTCGCCTGAGGGTGAGCTGAAATGCATGAAGGCAGAGTACCTTAGGTGGTCCGCACGCGAATCAGACAAGGATTTTCCCGAACATATGTCGAAGTGCTATACGCTGGGTTATGTGTAAATGGCGTAACGGGCATAAACGAGAGCGTGAACAATGTAACTGATGCGAACAAGGCGTAAATGTAAACGAGCGTAAATAGAACACATGCAAGAAATTAGCATAAATTGTAAACAATGATATTATAGAATGATAGTACAGTGCACCGGTCTAACACAGTTGTGACGAACACAAGGCGGACGAAAAGCCCCGGTCGGTGCAGGGATGACTCGGTTGGGTCGGGCTATAGGCGGAGCATAGAGACTGTGTGCCCAGCGTACAGGACTATCCAGCGTAAAAGGGTTTTAGCTTTAATGCGCAGTGTAAATGTTCTCTGGTCTGCTCTGGGATTTTTCCAACCGTCCTGGTACAAGTGGAAAAGTGGGATTTTTATACCGATTGTTACGCTAGACTCGGGTTGGGCGACACGTGGACGTTGACCGGGCATAAAAGGGCGTAAGATTTACAAGTGTACAACATATTACATTTTTTGAGCATATACGCTGTACAGGTGGGTGTAGACTCTGGGTGTACACGCTGGGCGTATACGCTAGATGTGCTGGACGTAGATGCTATGGATGTTGGGCATATACGTCAAGTGTATACGCTGACAATGGCTAGGCGTATACGCCGAGCATATACGCTGATGGTTGCCGACTTGCTTCAATTCTTGCTCTTCAGTGCTGTCTTCATTCTATCTTGGAGACTCCATGTCAGGTGTAGACATTTGCCGTACCCACCAAGCGTACATGTGAAGTATACGTCGGGCGTGTAAGTTGGATATCTACGCTGGGCATATACACTGTGGATGCTGGGCGTATACGCTATGGATGTTGGGCATATACGCTGGTACTGCACACTTAGTGAAAATTAAGCCTTTTGATCCCCAAAGTTGCAATGTGCGACACTAAATGTAGCCGTGGTTGTTCATGGGTCCCAGGGATTTGCTTCTTGTCGGAGAAGTACCAAGCTCGAAATTTTTGTGGTGTTTCATTGCCCCTTCTTTGTTGAGGCTTGGAAGAATCTACCCGAGAAGCGTTGACAAAGAAGTGCAAAACACCACAAGCAGCTTTATGGAGACTTTGTCCATTGCCACTTTACTAGACGTTATCGCACCGTGTTCAGTAGTACATGGGATTGGGAAAGTGAAGTTTGTGGCTGGTAGGAAAACGGAGATTGTGGGGATCGATCACTACCCAAGGGTTTGCGCTTGGGAAATGGGATGCTTAGGTGTGCGGCATGCTGGTCCTTGTTAATAGCCAGTGTTTAGCAGACTCGGAGTTCAAACATGCGATGTGCGTACTTTGGCGGAACAAGGCTCCTGGTTAGTGTTCAAGAGAACTTGTTGGCAAGACCAAAGCCATGGGGAGATGTGTTACATGCTTTGGAGGAATAGGGCCCGTGTTGAATGTTTTAGAGGGGATCCTGTTGGCGGAGAGCCAAAGCCATGCAACTAGATGTTGCTTGACTGTTTTGGACATGAGTACTTGGTTTTGAGACAACTGCCTTCCCGCCTGGGGCTTATATGGGAAGTACCCCATTTTTTTTCGAAATCGTAAACTTTGCATTGATTTTGTACTCATGTGCAAGTGCTATGTCATGTGTCGCGACTGCTTCGAGGGGTCATAGTATGTGACAACATGTTCAAAGTTTTGGGTGTACTAGGTGTATCAAAGGTGTGACTGAATAAAATGTGTTGGTGAACGGATAGGGAATGAGTCGGTGAATGGGGATGTACTAGTGAACGGTTTGATTTAGTCTTGCCATGCGTGCTATGAACATTGTCCCATCTTGCTGCTTGCGATGAGATGCATTCTTGTGCGAAAACCTTTGGGTGTCATCCTGCAAACACAACTCCAAGGAGACAAGAAGACCATGAGTGAATGATCGAGCTTAGACTTACACGGCAGTAGACTGTATGTCAATGGCAGCAACGTTGGTAGGATCTTCTGATGGCGAGCGATGCAGAGATGAAGCTTAAATGTGGCGGCAGATTAATGAACCAGAGATGAACCTACCAGTTTATAGGCTTGATGGACTATCATGGGTTAGTTTTATGTCGTAACCCATTGGACATTGCCTGTTTACCGTCATGGCAGACGTTACATTGCCAGTTTTTAGTCTTAGCAGACTATGAGGAGGCAAGCTAGTTTATAGTCTTAGCGGACTCCGATGGTTGTGACGGTGGCAGTTTACTGTCATGCTGAACGGATGCTAGTTTATCATCATTGCAGACACTGTAGGATATCAGTTTATTGTCATGATGCCAGGACAGTTGTGGTGTCAGTTTTAAGTCATAACCCAGGACTGTTCTGTGGTATCAGTTTATTGTCATGATTCCAGGATGAGCTGTGGTATCAGTTTATAGTCATGATCCCAGGACTCGCACGTACCTAAGCTTGTACTCAAATGTAGAACAGTTTCAGGAATAAGTGATTGGTTGGATTGGCGAGTTCGTTTCCTTCCATATCGGCTAGCTTGAATGCTCCGTTGTTAAATGCTTTAATGACCAAGTAAGGCCCTTCCCAGTTGGCTGAGAATTTTTCCGGGTGTTCCCGAATAGCTTTAAGCACAAGGTCACCTTCTTTGATAGGGTGCTTGTTGATGTCATGCCAATGTCATTGCCATTGCTGCTTTTGATACCATTCGATCTGATCAAGGGCGCGCACACGTTCTTCCTCCACCGAGTCAAGATCAACGATGTGCAGATCATTATTTTGCCCATCGTCGAGGAGCCCCGAAAGTGTTATCCTTAATGACGGTACCTACAGTTCCAAAGGTAAAACAGCTTCTGAACCATAAAAAAGGCTGTATGGCATTTTACCTGTCGAAGTTCGGTGCGTAGTACGGTATGCCCACAATGCGTATGTCAATTGCTCGTGCCACTTTCTTTTGCTCTGGGTAAGCATTTTCTTAAGTATTGTAATGATCGTTTTGTTTGTTGCTTCCGCTTGTCCATTGCTCTGAGGATAGTAAGGGGATGAAAATGAGTGTTTGATCCCTAAGTTTTCACAAAAGGTTTTGGTTTCAACACTGCTAAATTGTGGCCCGTTGTCAGTGATGATTGTCATGGGAATGCTAAAGAGGGTTACAATGTTTTCGAGAATGAAATTGCATACCTGTTTGGATGTAATTTTTCGAAGGGGAGCAGCTTCTACCCACTTCGTGAAGTATTCTGTGGCGGTTATAATGAAACTATGGCCCATGAAAGATGAGGGGGTTATCTGGCCAATGAGGTCCAACCCCCACTTTTGAAAGGGCCATGTGATTTGCGTTCTATGCAGCTCATTCGGTGGGACATGTATCAGATTGCTGTGTTTTTGACAAGTACTACATGTTTTTGCTTTGGTGAGATAGTCGTATTCCATGTGTGGCCAATAATAGCCTAAGCGTCTAATCTTTGTTACCATGGCTTTCGGTGCTATGTGTCCTCCGCATAGTCCCTCATGTACCTGTTCCACAATAGTTTGGCCATCGACACTACTAACACATGTTAGCAATATACATTCGTAGGATCGACGACACAGTGTGTCCCCTATCAAGGTATATTTCTTAGAACATTTCCGCACTGTGTCTTTCTGTGCATTTGTTAAATGTCGTGGTGTTTCGCCGCGTAGAAGATATTCTTTTATGTCATCGTACCATTCTATCGCATGTGTTGAACTAACAGATGCAATCGGCAACGTGTCAAGGGTGTCGATGATTGGTTCAGCACAATTGGTTATGGAGCTTGGCAACGTGTGGAACATGTTTGGTGATATGTTTAATGCTAATGTGGCTAACGCGTCTGCGATGGTGTTATCATTTCTAGAGACATGTTGCACATCGATGTTTTTGAATTGCCTCATTAGGTGTTTTGCCAAGTCGCAGTATGGTTGTAAGTGTTGGGCTTTGCATGTATAGACATCTGTGACTTGGTTTATGACCAGTTGCGATTCTCCTCTGACTACAAGCTGTGTGATGTTTAAAGCCAAAGCTGCCTCAAGACCTCTAAGGAGACCTTCATACTCTGCTATGTTGTTGGTACAGTGAAAGTTGAAACGATAGGCAAAGGGTCAGATCTCCCTGGAGGGATAGGTGATGACAACGGCTGCACTTCCTCCTCAAGAGGTAGATGCCCCATCAAAGTTTAAAATAGCATCGTAGTCATCGGGCACTATGTCTATGGCACTTATATTCTCATCTAGGAACTCTGGGTCTATAGTCGCTTGGTCGCGTGTTGGTGATGTTGCCATTTGATTTACTATAGCTTGACCCTTAACTGATGATTGCGCTACGTAGTAAAGGTCAAACTCGGCTATCATGGCTTTCCACCGGGCTATTCAACTT
>MNCI01029105.1:0-33154 GCA_015680685.1 Gnetum montanum | reverse complement strand
ATGAAACCACTCAATCTCACAGTGTCATAACAAGCTTAGAATGTGTTTTCAAGGATCCCACAAGATTTACAAAATTGAGCCTTTTTTCTAGAGTTTTTTAATGCTGCAAAATCACTCAATGCTGTAGGATCCTAACAAGCTTAATATGGATGTCTTCTCACAAGAAGCACATCAACCCCACAAGGCTACAAGAAAAAGAAAAAGACATAAGAAAAGGATGTAACTAAATTTACAAGTACTTGCACTTTGAAGCAAAGTACAACATATAATCAAGCAAGTAATGTTACAATGAAGGACAAGAATAAAATAACATTGAATAGAAAATGATTAATCTTATTTGAATAGTACTTACACAATTTCCAAGGGTTTTATATATTCTTATAGCCTTGGAATTTCTAAAAACTCCTTGGAATTCATGCAACTACTACCAAATGGCTAATGTAGATGCCTTCTTCAAGGTTTGTACATCTACCTAAGATTGACCTCCATTTAGGAGAGATATCTCACTAAAATATGGGACGTCTACTTTTGGATGTGGACATCTACTATTTTTATGAGACATATTCTTAGCTTTTGGAATTTGTCTTCTAAGGCTTTCACTCATTAATTTTCCTTCTTTCCAATCCTTACATAATATTCATTTGATTTGTAGCCTTCGTTTTCATCCATCTTTGTCCATGCTTTCAACTTGGCCATGTGGTCATCATTTTGACATGTCATTGTAGATCTCATTTCCTTGAGTTCTCTGGTCTTATTGTTGAGTTCTTTTCTATGTCCTACAAACACATTATCCATATCAAACATTCTATGTTCTCCATTTTCCTTAAGGTTTTGACATACTAAAAGGTCAACAATCTCCCCATTTTTGATGATGTTCAAAACTTAACAAAATGGGTTACTAGTTCAAAAAATCGATTGAGTGAAAAATTATGCAAACATGCATCCTTAATATAGAACAATATTTATTGATCATTAATATACTTGTGAATTTTGTGAATCTTGAATGAGGACATTTATGATTAAGAGGTAAGAAATAAGAACTATGTATCTTATCTTAAAACATCAATACCATCATAATGTCAAAACTCTAAACTTAGAAAGATAGTTATTAATACCATCATAAGGTTACATCTATTCAAATATATTCATTAAGTATGTCCATAAGGTAAATATATCCATGACACATAGATCATAATCATATCACAATCACACATATTCCACAATCACTTATCAAAGATCAAGAGAAGACATACACAAAATTCTTTTCCTTTTTGAACATCATCAAAAAGGAAGTGGTGGCTTACAAATAGCAATAAGATAGACTAAAAGATATTTAAGGATTATACATTCTTCATCCAAGTAAAATATATTTATAATTTTCCCAACACATCTTACTTTCATAAGTACATACACATCCAAATTTTGAGAAATAGATCAAATAGCACAATTTCTAGTTGAGATGTTTACATTGATCACACATATATTAAAGAAGTTTAAAGTATGTTATCCATTAATTTTAAAAAAATTCCCAAAGTGGTTCTTTCATAGAATACAAGTGTGAATACTCTTTCTTTCTTTAATAAGCTTTATATCTCTTGGGTAGGAATATTTTAGTTCATATTAACAAGAAGGAACTTAAGTACCCATAAGATTATATATTCATAGTATATTCATGATGCAACATTAGCACAAATATATATTCAAATCAATTCTAGATACTTGCATGATTGACAATTACTCTTGAAAAACCACTAAGAAAATGCATGTTGCAACCTATTTTGCATTGTAACCTTTACCCCTATACATGAGGTTGGGATTTCATTGTAAAATGTGGTGTTTGTAGGCCATGAGTTGCAATCTCACAACCCATAACTTTTTGGGGCTAAACAATTCCTTATAATTTGTTATAGCCTTACTTCTCAAGTAGAAAATATCATGTAATGTCCATATTTGGGCTTGGGAAGGTTGAGACTGACTTGGAAATTATCAAATTTGGCATTTTCATGGGTTTTTATAGGGGCATAGCCCCAACTATGTTGGAACCACCTGCACCTAGCATTTGGGGGTTTGGGTTTTCATCTTCCCAACTATGGCCAACGTAGTTGCCACAACTTTTAGTGATGCACCAAAATTTTATCATTGGAGTGGTTGGGGTTTTTATTTTTCAACAAATTTTAGCATTGTTCCAACAACTCCAATGTTGTTGCCACAAAACTAGTGTAGATCAATGAAGCTAGTGTGGTTGGAAAATTTCATTTATATTTTTGGTATCCAAGGTGAGTTTGGTGGCCTAGGTGCATCAAAAATTGAAATAGATAGCTACATTGAAAATCATGGCCTTTCACACCTACAAATCAAGCCAATCTATCAGTAATCATGGTAGAAATTTCTAGCCAAAAGCCAGTGACCATGGGACCTATAATAGCCAATCTCAAACACATTAAAGAGGTTCTTTTATAAGAGATAACTCTACAACCTTTTGAAATCTTAAGCACTTAAGACATTAGGCATTTGGTAAGAATTTTGGGCAAATTTTCAACTACCTGAGCATTCAGATGCTCTCAACATAGCATCATTACAACACAAAAATTGAAGCAGATAACCTTACCCCCCTCTACATCAACATTGCACATACCTTACCTCCATGTGACCAAAATTATAGTTCTAAACTAAAAGCCTCCAAGGTTTTTTAGATATTGAAGTTGGAAAGCAACTTGATCATGAGGCTAACTATAGATCATAACCTATTGGCTTCAATAGGCTTCAAGCTTTGTCTGGACAACTTCTTGTACATTTAGGTATAAAAATTGTATACATTTAAACTCTACTTTTCTAGTAATCTTTTTATTTTCAATAAATATTATGTTCCATTTCTTATGCAAGTTTGTTTAAAAATTAATCTTTATGCTTTCTTTTTAATCATATCTACATTTTATATAAATTATTTCTCTCATTTATATTTCCTAAGTCCTTAGGTGATGGACAAGACCATCTAGTGTACATTGGATCCTATTTCTTAAAGGCCCTTAAGTTCTAAGGTTAAAGTTATTCCACTTGCAATTTTTTATTTCTTTTCTATTGATTAAGTTTTTCAAGGGCTATAGTGTTCTAGTGCTAGAATAAGGGCCTCCATCCAAGCTCTTTGACAAATCCTATTTTTTCCCTTTTTAAAAAAGGTTTTTCATATTTTTCACAAATCTAAACTCTTGAAATTCACATTAAAAAAAATATCTAGAAAAAACCAAAATTTCTGTCCATTTTCCTATAACTAAAACCAATTTTGTGGTTATAGGTAATTTGGGTTTCCATAAAATGTTTCATAGTAGTTGCTGGATTCTCCAAAGTTAGCATGGTTACTAGTTCAATTTGTTTGTGTGTTTTGAAGGCCAATGTTGCTTTGCTCGAACCACCCAACCCCCTTATTGTTAAAGTTTGTGGAAAAGACAACATTGGTTCCTCCCAAGACTCTAGTGTAGCTCTTGAAAAATGAAATTTTTATATTGACTTTCTTCAAAATAAGTATATTCTTTGCCAAGAGGGGGTACCCTAGTGCAATGTCGTTGGGCAGGATAATCATTGATTGCTTGCCTTCTTCTCCTTTTCTTAGTGTAACCCCTACTAGAAAAGCAATCATAGTTGGTTTTACCTATACCAAAACTATTACATTTTTCAAAGTGTAGTGCGCATCCCTATCATTGTAAGCTACACTACACTTGCAGTTGTAGTTTCTAGAATTTTCCAACCATATCTCTTTTACACCTTGGGAAATTCCACTTGCTATAATTTTCTCTTAATTATCTGAAAAATATCTCTTAAACTAAAATCAAAGTAATTGATAATTTGTTTTAGCTAATTCATGGTTTTGCCACTTAATTTGATAGATATGACATCAAGTCAAAATGCAATGAGGGTTTATGACTTAAGAGACCCTATTATGGCCAAGTGTAGTAAATCACTCAAGCTAAGGGGATAAAGCCTAGATTTTACTATCATTCATGAAAATTACTATAATTTTATTTGTGCCAAAATCTAGGTAGCCTTATGCATCCCGCATGTAGAGGCTATATCCAAAAGTGAATATGAGCTTATCCATTGCAATGGAAAAGAGTACATTCCTTCCTTGTATGACAAGATACTCCTAAATGACACCTATAGCATATACTATCTTAATTAATTGAGATAGATAAGCAATACATTTAATCAAGCTTAGAGGGCCAACATGAAGAGCAAGATGAGTTCAAACCTAAGCTCAAACCTAAAGACTTTTTAGGAAGAATCTTTCAATAGGTGGCTTTCGAAGCCATCGTGCCCACCTCAGCCTCTCTTGCCTTCTTCATAGGACATGTTCCTTAACCCTCATCTTCTTTTTACCCTACCATTTTTTGGCTAGCACCTATCATAGAGGCACACTAGGCACAATCTATGCTCTAAATAATGTTCCTCTTCTCCTCTATACCTTTCACAATGTAGCCTTTCTTCGCACAACCATCACCAATGGTCATAACCATTTCTCAACCATTTTCCATGTCAGTGGGCCCCACAGTGGGAAGTCAAGTGACCCAAGGGTCACATACATGATTTATCCCCTTTGTGCCACAAATTTTGGCACAAACATCCTTTTTATTATTTAGCCCACCTGAAATAATGATTACCCAACTTCTCCCCTCCATTCCACAACCCATCATGAGGCCATAAGCCTCTCAACTTACACTACAACTATTCATCCCAATGCTACAATCCATAGTGATTACCAAGGCTTGGAATATGCCTTCTAAATGATTTAGGACCTTACAGAAAAGTATGTAAGCTTAAAGATTCAACAACCCAGATAGTTAAGATCATGGACTTCTATCGAGACAATCCCATTAGTCCTACTGTTCCACAAATAACTCTTCCCTTAGTAATCCCCATACTTTATTTTACCAAGTATAATGATGAGGCTAATCCCAACACTAACCTCATAAGTTTTTGTTCCAAGTGCCTATTGTTATAGGCATGGCTAAATACCATAATGCACATCTACGCGATGTTTCTTATTAGGAAAGCCTTGCATTGGTACTATGCATTATCTTGAGGATTAATATTCTTAGTTGAGGACTTAATATCATAGTTCATTAACTATTCCAACTATAACTTGAAACCCAACATGACTCTTAACTAACCGATGAAGGTCAAGCAAGGACCCCTTGAGCCCATGTAATAATTCATACAATCGTGGAATGCTCTTTTCAATTAGATTTTTAAACCCATAGCTAAAATACATCTTCTTCACATATTCAAGGGGATGGTGAATGAATTTATTAAGTCCAAACTTTACTACCTAGATCCACTAACACTCATTCAAGCCTTCTCATAAACAAAGAACATAGAGGATGATGCTAAGGCCAATCATGACCTTGCCTCTATGGCATAAAAGAACCAACATATATAGAAGGATAAGGTGAAGGGGAGGCAGAACAATGTAGCCATGGCCACTATGGACAAAGACAACTAGACTACACAAGGATCTAAAACAAACTAACCCAAGGCCCCTAGAATCAACAACCAACCATCAACATCTAAGGCCTCTACATTGGGTAATACAAGGCCTAATTTTGAAAGAAAATATCAATCAAATTACACTAGGTTACCACTAAAACCATATGAACTCATTCATCAGTTACTAAAGAGTGGGAGAATCCAATATAAATAGATGATAGAGAATGCCTACAAGTAGCATGATTGACTATGTGAGATCAAAAAGGACCCCACTCTAGTAACCAAGGATGACTCACCCATACCTAAGTACTTTGAACTTGACCATTTCTATCACTCTCATCAATTGCTAGGTTATGATACCAACTTAATCCTAGCTCTTAAGGATGACTTGTAAATGATTATAGACAATAGGAAGTTGATCCTTGATTCTTCTAACCTAGTTAAATTACAAAACCAATCCATGCATGTCTACAAAGACCCATTGAATGCCAATAACAACCCTTACACCATAGTGGCATTCAATGTAAGCAACAACTCTACACTTATGTGGGAGTTGTTCATGATTTGGATACCTCATCATAATGGTAGGGGTCCTTTAACTTCACCTAGTTCAAGGCACACTTTTATTGTAAGGGTACCATCACCTATACCTTTCAAATAACCTTTTGTGATCAAGGTGCCCCCTCCGATGGTGTCTAATACCACAACTTCTTTGCAACAAAATAATAATATATCATCTACTAAACAATGTAAGAAGTATGTACCAAAGCCAAAAAAAATAAGGATAACAAGTAGCCCAAGGCATGGAAAGAGGTGGGTCCACTGAAACCCACTCCTATTTCATCCATCCCAATGGCCTCTAATGCTCAATCCACTTCAACCAATCAACCAAGGGAGGACCCCAAGACATAAGGCAAAGGAAAAGAGGCCAAGAAATAATTGTTAAAACATCAGGTTTGCATCTTGGGGTGCATATCGGAAGTCAAAGCCAATAAAAATGAAAAATAAACAACCAATGACAAAGACTTACTCAACGCAATGGAATAGGTAAAGTATTCTTTGAAACAAAATAACACATCCCTTAGCTTGTGTGACCTAATAATGACCTTCACTACTCATCGTGATGCACTAGTAAAAATGTTATGTTTCATTCTTCTTAATGAGGACATTTTCACCAGTGAAGAGTCCATTCATGCGATGATGATACCACCTTTACCAAGGGAAGAAACAAATTCAAAAACAATAGAGTTCCATGATGCTAAATTCAAGACCAACTCCTAGAAAGGTGAGACAACCAAGGTCTCTCTCTTAATAATCATAATGATGGAGCAATACAAGGTACATTGGAAGCATCTGGACAATGGGGTTGCCACTAACATTATATCCTATACCATTCTTCAACATTTAGGCCTAGTAGGACACATGTAACATACCTTAACATCCATTCTCAAATCCTTTAATAGATCTTGGGTTGTAGTTAAAGGCTCAATCTCTTTAGACTTTGTAGTGGGTGAACAATTCCCTACAATGGACAATTTCTTGGTGGTGGAAGAGACATTAGGATTTAATATCATCCAATGGAGGCCTTGGATAGCTTAATTAAAAATTATTTCCTTACCTATCCACCAAGAAAATCACTTATCTTATGTTGAGGAGGAAATAACTATTCATGGCGATAGTGCAGTTCCCTTGAATGTCAACAATGTTGACATAGAATAAGGGTCTAAAGTGGAGTTTCAAGAATAAACTCTCACTATTAATGATGAAGTATTAAAGCTTTTTAGAGTGGAAGAGTCCTAAACGTATGTTAATGGAACCATGGATTCACCATGGGAAGAACTCCCCTTCAACATGATTAGTAAAGAAAATGGAGAATACAAAAGCATTCAATGTAGACCTTACACTTTTCCTAATCTTGCAAAGATTAGGAAACACTTGCATGGTTGAATGTACATTTCCTATTCACTTATCCTATGTCCATATTCATGTGGACATATTTTTTGTTTTATTAGCCTAATTTAACATTTTTTTAGCTTTTTTTAGCCTTATGTAGCATGTAACCTATAATTTACTTTTGTTTATAGTCTACATTTTTATGCCTTGCCTATTTTAAGATGAAAAATCTAAAAGTATCATAAAAATTATAAAACTTGAAAAATATATAAAAATTTTAGAATGTATAACTTAGAACAATTTTTCTTCAAATTCATGGTCTTCCTAAGACCTAAAACTAGAAAAACACAGGGCCCTGTAAGACCTAAAACTGGCAAAAATGCATGGTTCACCATAGCCTACAACTACAAAAATGCACAGCTCATCATGAACCAAAATTGGCAATGCGTGGCCCTTCATGATCTAAAACTAGTAATATTTTTTATAACCTTTTATAACCAATTACAACCTAGTTCACATTTATTTTCCTAGTCAGTTTGCATATTAGTTTACCAAATTGTTGTACTATATCCTCATAACATGAATGAAAACATAAAACACAGAAGATGCATAAGAATAAAATTACTAAAAAATATATACAAAATTCAACCTTTAAGAACAATGATAAAATAAATCCATAGCTCATAGCCATAGTCACATAATGTGAAAAAAGTTCATGCAAAGTATAAAATAAATCCAAGTCCTATAGTGATGGTTAGACTGTGTAGCAATAACATAAAAATTAATGAATTGTTGCTCAATAACTAATAACTAACACTAACCATACTAGATGATAACATCATCAAACTATAAAATAGTCAAATACATAATCAATAGATGGAAATATGGTGCAATTGGAGGGGTTTGAGGAGCATCCCCAACATCATCACCACTAGGGCCACTGTTGTCACTTGGTACTTGTACCATAATAACATAAGTTTAATCAATAATCAACACAATAAGAAACAAAATTATGAATTAAAATAAAATAAAATAAAATAAAAAATAATAAAAGTAACAAGAAAACCTAGAAGGACATAGGTGCAACATCTTCGATAGGGAAGCTTCGAAGACCAACATCCAAATGATGGAGGATCTGGTCTTTGGTCACATGGGCCCAATCCATTTAACTAAGATTAATGTTAGTGATGATGTTTATATCATCAATATTGATCCATGTAGATGGCTCTTGAAAAAATTTACTAGTAGTTGCCTCTCCAAAATTCATAGTGACTTAAAGAGTTAGAGAATTAGCAACTACAAAGAATCCTTCAAATAGCTTGAAAGAATCCTCTACTTGGATACCTTTCATGAATAGCTCTAGCTTGTAGCATTCTATATAATTTTCTTGTAACCACTTAAGATAACTTCCAAGATCAACCTTGTACTTTTTCTTGTGGTATTTTTGTGCTCGGCTCCACTCAAGTACCCAAGCACAATAGTCCCTCCACTTCTTTGCCTTATGGGCCAACAAGTTAATCTATAGCTTCTTCTCCACAAGGTATCTAGAAAGAGCAACCTTGGTAGGGATGACATACCAATACCACATCCATTTGATCTCTTTGGTTTGCAAGGAGTCCCTATTAGCCACTTGGGCTTCCAAAAACTTCTTATGATTCTTGAATTCTCTAATTTCTTTAGTCTATTTCTTATTTTTCCTTTTCAACTCTACAACTCATTCTCATAGGAACTCATTGGAACATTGGCATTTTCATGAGGTTCTAGCACATGAAACTGCACATTTAGTGGCACTTTCATATAACCTTCATGCAACATTTTCCACTTCAGGTGGTAGGCTAGGAAGTTTATCAATCTTAATGACATGGTTGCAATCCCATCCAACCTTTGACACTGCAAGCAACACAACCAACATAAGCACATAAGATCATGTAAAAAATAAACAAAATGAACAAAAAATACTTTAAACCATTAAGGCCATATAACCATAAAACCAATATAAAATAAAAGCACATAACCAATAAAAATAATTACATGCAAAAATAAGGTTCTCACCAACATCAGGAGTATGTTGCAATTGATTAATCATGTCTTCGACCATCCCTCGCATGAACCCAATTTTGTTTAGAACCTCCATCCACGATTTCATGAGAAACATAGACATGGAAGAATAGAGTTAAGGTTTAGAAGCTACAATAAGCATTACTATCAACTAATTATTAAAACCAAGTCCCAACATAGGAATACAAAACAAAACACATAAAAAGAGAAATCATAAGTACCTACACCATCATCTGGGATGATAATAGGAGGTTCACCTAGTTGTGAACCATCAAATATAGCATCAAGATTATCCAATGTGATGTTAGATAGTCCCTCATCCTCATTCCATTGTAGTACCTCCTCCTCTAGATGCTTTTGTTCAGCCTCCACTATTGCTACTTGGATCAGTTCTTGTTGTTTAACTACAAGAACAAAAAAAACAAGACATAGGAACACTTAGCATATTTTACCTAAAATAAAATAATAACATATCCATATAACATATAACAAAAATAAAAAGTAATTTAAACAAAATAACATAAATAAAATGTAACAACAATCGCATGAGGCACTTGGGTAAGTCTAACAATAAGCCTCCTCTTCATAGGTTGCTCAATGACTGTTGTTGTCTTCTCAACAATAGGACTCTTTAACTTTGCTCTAGCTACTCCATAAAATTTAGCATGTAACTTCATGGCCTTCTAAACATTCCCATGAAAAAATTGGGTTCCATCTCCATGCTCTCAAGGGAAGGATAATGCATAACACTAAAATTCTTAGCGATAATAGACAGTGATTTCCTAGTATCCTTTGATGGGTTTTGAGCATATGTGGTTGGAAAAATATGTTTCATCCAAGGATTATAAAGCTAGGATGGGTCTTTTCTTATCCATAATCCATCCTTTTGCACCACTAGGAACTCCATGAACCTCCTAAGATGCTACAAAGAATGCATAGTACATGTAGCATATTATTTTAAGGTTCTCTTGGAGTTTCAAGATTTTCCCTGATAGGCCAAAAACCAAATGCATAGCCTAGTTGAACTAGGAATCCTCCATAGAGATTGTTTTCATGGTCCATTCCTACTCAATACCTTAAACCTTCTTCTATGGAAATAGCTTTGGGAAAGCCTGGGACCAAAACAATTGGTACAGCTCCTTCACCTCCACAACTTAGTAGTTTCTTAGAGTCAATCTAGTGTGGCTACGATGAGTGTTTAGCTATTTTTCCACCTCCTCTAGATGGCCCATTTCTTTCCTTGGCTTGGTGGTGATCTTCACCTCCTCACAAGAGATGCCAAAGATCACTGAATGTAGATTCATTGATGGCCAATGTGATAGGAACACCTTGAACCTGAGTGATGAATTTATTCACTCCTTGGTTGAAGGAGTCCATGATGTTCATCATATTAGGGCTAGGGATGATTGGGATAGGTGCCATGAACAAGTTAAGCAAACCTGCACTAGTGATCCTCAAGTGAATCTCCCTAGGCACTTGGCTAACCAACCAACGCTACGCTACATCGAGCTCATTAAACTTGAGGATGAGTGTCTTCTTAGCACATCTTAAAGTAAACATAGCAATGATAGATGATGATGCAACCCCTAAAACACAAAAAAAGAAACTTGTTAGCATTTTCATAGATACATCATACAAAACTAAAAAAAATAATTAAAAAATAAATATATACATGTAACAAACTTAGCAAATTAAAAATGACAATTGTAGCCACATTGATAAAACTAATCAAATGATTAAAACCTAGATAGACTAACAACCATATAACTAGAAAATGTTTAAATTATAACTTTAAAAAATATAAAACATAAGAATTATTACTTTTCTTGCTAGAGGAAGGTAGCATGAAAATCCTAAGGGGTATATGTGTATGTACACCATAATTGGGGATACCCGACCAACTGTGGATCATACCATTAGCTAGACACCTATGGTAGGATTGGGCATAGTGCAAGGTATACTTGTCAAAGTTATCATTGAGTTGCTCCATCACTATGAGCCTCACTACTTGGCTCTTGAAAAAGACCTCCAACATTGTTTAGATCAAGGGTAAGAGTTGGTCACTCTTGATGAACCCATAGTCATCTACCCTGTACTTGCAAGCATGCAAACCCAAAAAAAATTATTAAATCCAAGTGGCCCAATAAAACCAAAAAAATTAAAATTATGCTTGCCCTTCCACACAATAGATGGCACATATAGGATTCTATAACAATGTGTTGACATGGTGACCAACTAATAATGTATTATTGGCTTTGTATTAAATGAATTTTGGCATATCCTAGATTTTGGACATCTTATGTGTTCCTCTAATATATATGCTATTGAATTGTTCACCATCAACATGTGTCTTAGGATCATCAACTATGAATTTGATGATCAAGCTGGTAGAATGGGGTAGTAAGGTTTTCATGATGACGGTCATTGTATGGAAAGCTAAGTGTTATCAGACCATCACACTAAAATTCTATAATAGGAAGGATAGGAGCTTTTTTACCCCTAGTCTGAACACCAGAGAGCCATGTTCCAAAATCATGTTGACAAGAAAGGTGTTGGACTTTGGTATGTGAATGTAACATCAAAGCTTGACTAGCTTGATCACCACCAAGATGGGTTTCAGGAAGGCCTTGCACAACCCAGCAATGACAATTATGACCTTGTGTCACTACAAGTATAATTTAACAACCATTAGATAGCCAAGAAAATTACAGCCACAATGTCAACAATTTTACATCCAACCAAACAACAGAATACACCACTTACAACCATTAAAACCAAAAACATGACTTAGCAAACATTGAGGAAAAAGGATAACACATGAGCATTGATGGCAACTGCATGGTGGGAAAATACATAGAAATTGTTCAAATTTTATGTAAAAGTTTTTGAAACAATGAGAACTAGTCTACATTGAAACACAACCCACAATAACAACCATAAAATTCCAACTTGAATTTAACAAAATTTTAACTAAAAATCCTAGTTTATGATGATATTAGCTATAGTAAAAACTTTAGGAAGACTAGTTAAAATTTTTTGAAAAATTCAAATGATGATTGGGAACTAAAACAAACACATAAATGACCATATGAATTTTTAACATTATCCAAAAAAATATTGAAAGTAGAGCAATGCTACCCATATAGCCTGGGGGGTCTGCAATTACAATAGTCAAAACTACAACTGTATGGGACAGTTAACATCAACTAAAATAATGAAAATTTTGCTCTAAAATTTTTTTTCTAAGTCTATGTACTCTACATACATCAAAATTTAATGAAATTTAATATAAAATTTGTAGTATGAGGTCTAGGAGAAATTCACAAGACAACCTAAAAATAAAAACCGAAACTACATAAAAATGGCTACAGTAGGGTTTTAAGAAAAAATTTAAAAAAAATTTAAAATGTCAAAAAATGATGCCAAACTCTCTAGACAGCCCTAGAAATCCCTAGAAATCTAGGACATTAGTAGAAAAAAGTTTTTACAGTGTCAATGTTGCCTAATTTAGAAGTGGTAAAATAGTGAAAAAACCAAAAAATCCATTGTGCACTACTTACGGAAAAATTCATAAAAAATTAACCATAAGTCAGAAATCAATGGTTCAACCATCATTTTGATCAATAAATATTGAAAAAAAAATCCATAACCTTAGAAACCAAAATCTCTCTACTTTTTTTTAATAACAAAAAAAATACAAAAGTGATGTTTCTTTTTCAAAGAAAATAGTAAAACATACAATGGAAAATTGGTTTTTGAAAAATTGATATGTAAGAGTTGTGCCCAAACTTATGTGTGTATTGTCAAGACCACATTCTTGAAACATCCATAAAAATCCAACATAACATCATGTTCATAATTAGAAGGTTGGAGCTACACTGATTTAGTGGGAAAATTAATTTCTGAATAACCCATGTAAACTTGGGTCATCCCCACTAGGTGCCTTTTAAGAAAAATACCAAAAATTCCAATATAGTGTGATTTACAACTCATACACACATTTACATTGGGGTTAACTTTTCAAAAAGCCTTGTAATGGATTCCAAGAATCAAACACTACCAAAACCCACCTTCTAGCCATGACTCCACAACATGTTACAGACAGTAAACCCCAAGCCAAGTTTGGAAACTAGATTTTTACATTGAAAGTGCCACCCATTGAAGGAAGTGAAAATTCATAACAAAATAAGCCATTTTGAGTAATTATGTTATCTAAGAGCCCAACCATGCTCCACAACATTAATCAAGGGTTGATGGAACTTTCCATCACTAACAAAGCTTCTAGTTAACTCTAGAATAGTCATTCCAAATCCTAAACCATACCCAAGGTCTCGATTAGCTCCAAAAGCTTCTAAAAGACAACAAAAATTGTTAAAATTTACTTGTCTTTTATGAACCATGTTGGGGGTGCATTCCAACCACATTGGCTAGTGTAGTCCTAGTCTAGTTGGAAGGGGTTTGGTCATAAAATACATAAATAGTCTTCAAATTTGCATTTCTTGATCTTTACACCTCCTTGGGGTATCTAGGCATCCTAAAATATTGAATAAATAATAAAAATCAAGAAAAACCCAATTCTAACCTTGGAACCATGTTGGGTTAGCATCTGAACCACACTAGCCAACATGGTTGGATGGGGTTTAATCATCAAATGCTAGAAATAACCTTCCAAATGATACATCTTAGCCTTCACACCTTCCTAGGATGTTTGAAACCTTCTAAAACATACCAAAAGATTCAAAAACCAATTATATTAGAGGAACCATGTTGGAGAACCCTCCAACCACACTAGCTAGCATGGCACCAGCATGGCTCCTTAAGTTTTGACCATTGTGGAAATCAATTAATCATTTGAAAACCTTCAAAGTGATGACACCTAGCCTTCAGATCTTTTCAAAGGCTTCAGTAATCTTAGAATGCAAAATAATGAGAAAAAACAAGTCAAATATCATTTGAACTCTTCTAACCAAACTAGAGAAACCCCCATCAATGTTGGCCAATATGGTCCTAGGTTGGATGCTACATAAAAATTAAAAATAGGCCATAAACAAGCCATATCAACATCCCAATGCATCATCCCAATCCTAGAACTCTACTACATCTAGTATAGACCATCAAACCCTTGAAATTGTGTCAAAAATCATAAAAATCCATTACATTCCCTTAATCCATGCTAGGACTATACTAGCTAGTGTAGTCTAGGGGGTATGACCACATTAAGACCTAAAAAACCTTCAAAATCAATAATGATAAGTCAAAACCATCGCCATGAACATCAACAATACTAGGAACTTGAAAATGTGGTTTCTTTGCCATAAAAATCATCGAAAATTAATAATCAAGTGTAACTATGCTAGGGAGGGTCAAAGCCATGTTGGCCATTGTGGCTCCAGTGTAGTTAGGATTCCAAGAAGATTTTACCAACATTATCTCATCCAAAATGGCCTAAAACTTGATTGGGGAAGCTATTACCTTGAAATCATAAAGCCTACTATGATTTAATTTTATCTTGACCACCAAAAGCTCAAACTCCATTTATCCATGCTAAGGACATCCCCAACTACACTAGCCAACGTAGTCTAGAGTGTATGGTATCAAACCTCACTTCTAGACACTTGTTTTAGCCTTTAAACAATTAATTCAAAATCCTAATGTCCCTACACTATCTTGGGAAGTGAACAATATAGAAATTTTGAACTCGAGATGCCACAAACCCATCTTTCTCATGGAGCCACATTAGGGCCATCCTGGCTAACATAGTCCCAACATGGATAGCAATTCTTGGTGGCATTTGTGGCTTCCATAGGGCCAAATGAACACAAAAGTTAATCAAAGTTCAGTCCTAGTGCACACTGTTCAAAATATATAAGATCAAAACCCCAAAAATAATCATAACATACCATGAAACCCATATTTTGGCATTAACCATGCTAGAACTTACCCCATCCATGTTGGCTAGCATGGATCCAATGTGGGTCTAGCATCATTGAAAAATGGGATCTCATTTCAGCCTTAAAATAGCCTTAAAATAACCTTCCCAAGTGTCCAAATTCCCCCATCAACCATGTATCCTCACATCATGGCCTCATAAGGCATAAAACTGGCAAAATCTAACCCTAATTGATAAACATTGATCATTTTTTACCCCATGTTATCCACCTTGACTGGTTTGGCCTTGTTACATTGTGTTTTGACTTGGTTTAACCTTGGTATAGATTATTGACCTTCATTTCCCTATAATTTGATGCTATTTAGATTCATTTTTTGTCATTTCAACATCATTTAGCCTTATTTCATCAAATGTTTTGATCATTTGTTATTTTTTAACATCAGAGAACTAGGTTTGACATCAATTTACACCATTGGACATCATTGTGAGCTTGTTTGACCATTTGGAATATTTTTGGATGGGATTCGACCATTATTTGGACTTTGTTTGACCTCATTTCATCATTATTTGACTACCATTTGGTTTTTTCCCATGTTAGTTAGCCTTTTATTTACTCCATCTACCTTATCCTATACCCTATAACCTTTGTTAATCATGTTTAAGCCTAATTCAACCTTATTTGATGGTCCTTAATCATAATTAGACTATCATTTGGCTCATTTGATCTTTATTTGGGCTCATTTAATACTTTCTAGCCTTTGGTACATTATACCTACTTTAAATCATCATTTATAGTCTTAATCGACCATGCTTTAACCTTAATTGACATCATTCGATAACATTTTATCATCATTTAGCTCTCATTTGATTCCATTCTACCATCATTGGCATTCATTTAATCTTATTTAGCCTTTGATTCACCTTATTTATCTTCACCTATCTCTTATAGCCTTGGTTGATCTTTTTTAAACCTTATGTTATTGTTGACAAAACTGATTTTTGCCTATCCATGCATACTTACTAAAGTACTTTATGTTCTTTTGGTGTAATTTCCTCATTTTATCACATATGTGTCACTGAATGTGCCTATGGTTGATATCTAAGACTGGAGTATGGACACATGGAGATAAATTAGTTTACCTTTCAGCCTAAATAGACCTCATGGTAATGTTAATTGATTCATTAGCCTTAATCATTTAGATCTTGAGCTTGAGAGCCTAGTTGACCACATAGCCCTGATAGAGAAGCCTCTTAAATGGCTAGAAAACCTAGTTAAAATCCTTGATCTTGAGGTTGGCAACATTACTAAAGACTTTCTAGTTGAGATTTTTGTAATGACACATGGTGATGAGGAGAAAATAGTGAAATTAAGTTTCCCAAATAGGCTTAGGACATCACCAAGGTCCTCCATAATGACATTAGGGGCTTTGCTTATTCATATGAAGATGTGCTAGGTCTTAACCAATACCTAGTACAACATAACATCATACTTGACCCTAGCATCAAACTTGTTAAGAAAAAATTTTGTAAGAATAGACTAGATTTATCCCTAGAAGTTTGTGATAAAATCATAAAACTACATCAAGATTATTTCATTCAAGCTACATATTATGTGGAATGGGTATCCAACATAGTGGTGGTCTCTAAGAGAAATAGGAGAATACATATCTATATTGATTTTTGAGACCTGAATAAGGTAATCATCAAATATGACTGTCTGCTACCTAGTATTGACTAGCTTATCAATACTACAGTTGGACATGGATTGTTATCCTTCATAAATGGGTTCTTAGATATAACCAATTTAGGATTAACCTAGAGTATCAACTCTATACAACCTTAATGACCCCTCATGATGTGCTTTCAGCTAAAGAATGCATGTATGAATTATCAATAGGACATGACATATATCTTTAGTGATTACATGCTAGGGTTTTTTAATGATTATGTCAATATTATAGCGATTACGTCCAAAATGGCTAACGACCATGAATATGACCTTGACATTATGTTGAAATGATGTCTCAAGTATGAGCTTAGGCTTTATCCCAAGAAGTGTGTCTTTGGTGTCAAAAATGGTAAGATGCTTGGCTTTGTAGTACCTAAATTATGAATACATGTTGGTCCTGATAAGGTTAAGGCCACATCCAACTTGGTAGCACCAACTAATGTTAAGAAGATTAAGTGCTTGCAAGATAGAGTAATATTTATTCATAGGTTCATCACCAAGCTTACAAATACATTACAATCCATTTAACACTTGCTTAAGAAAGAAGCTTGCTATGAGTGGATAGCTCAATGCTAAGAAATGACTGAAAGTATTAACCAAGAGTTGGGACAACTACCCATGGTCTATCCAGCACAAAAGGATAAATGTTTTTACATCTACCTTTCCATTTCTAACATGTCCATTGTCTCTCAACGCTATTAGAAGTAAGATGATGGAGCAGAGCTACTAATATACTACCTAAGTCATGAATTATATTCCTATGAGACTAGATATACCAAAGTGAAGAAGTATTATCTAGCCCTAATCTTCTGGTTGAAGAAGTGGAGACACTACCTCTTTAGGAGCCAAGTTAACATCATTTTCAAGGATAATGTTCTTAGAGATGTAATGACCAATATCTATGAAATTAGCCATATAGCCCATTGGAAAGCCATAACAATCAAGTTTAACCTCCATTACACCTCTCAAGCCTCAACAAAAGGTCAAACTATAGCTGCATAACTTACCATCTCCCTGGTACAAGATCATGTAACCATTTATCCTAAATTCTTTGATGAACATGTCAACATTATTAGTAATATACCTAAGGGTTGTGAGGAAATTACATACTTTGATGGAGCTTCAACCATCCATGGGACTAGTGTTGTTGCCATCAAAACATCACCTTTTATTGAAATCGAATCCTTTACCTGCCTTTTTGATATGCAATGTACTAACAACATGGCAAAGTATGAAGGATTGATTAGGGAAATGATGGTAGCTCGTGACTAAGGAATCAAACACCTAATGATTAAAGGTGATTTGCAACTTGTGGTTAACTAAATAATAGAGGTTTACACATGCAAAGTGAAACACTTTCAATCTCATTATCACTTATGTAAGAAATTAATAAAACAATTTATATATGTTGGTATCCAACATATACCTTAAATTGAGAACACATTAGTTGATGTCATTGCAATGTTAGCTCTAAGTATGATGCTCAATGTGCTTACTAGGGTACCTTCCTTAACTATGAACTATGCTATTCCCAGTAGGTAGAACATTGAATATAACTCTATAGCCTTTGTTAATAATGATCCTCAAAAGGAGTGGTGATGAGTGGCGAGATACCCCTACACTCAACCATACGAATACGAGCATAGCATGCGCAATCCGGTCGAACTCCACAGAATAAGTGCCTACATGCCTCATGGAACACTTAGGGTTAATCATTTGTTATCTTCCTAGACTTACTTGTAGTTGTCATGGTGTATGGTTAAGTAAGTCTGACGTATATGATTTTTATAGATTTTTATGTTTTATCTCCTATGCTATTTAGTTGAAGGGTTGAGAAGACTAATTACTAACTTTAACTAACAAACTAAGGCTAAATTAACCTAGCATCAACATCTATTCCCACTTACCATTCACACCCTGAACCAATGCAACCATGGTTACCAAACACTAATTGTTGCTAGGATCCCACGCATAACACATGTGCTCAAAGCGGTCGTACTGAGGCACTTAACTATGAGAGAAGGGTTGGAGAGAAAGCAGTAAATAACTAATAAAGCATGTAAATAATAGATAATAAATAATAGTAGATAAAAGTCCTAATTATCCCTATTCCATGCACTACAAGGTTTATCCAAGAAACTCATCTTTATTGCCATACACAAACTTGTGTTCAGGCACAATGTCTGCTCGAATAAAGATCCGTTCACTCTGGAGTCCCTACTGTGGGCACATGGAAATTAATCTATCTCTCGAGTGGAAAAAACTGCCATAGTTTTGCTACAGTCTAGGCCTAGATTAAGAAACAAGGGAGAGCCACCTCTTATTTATAGATATGATGGTGCACCACGATATCACATAGGTGATATCGCAAGGGAAGATGTGATATCGCATATGCGATATTGCGAGGGATGCAATATCGTGATGACCACGATATTGTGTATGGGATTATTGACTCAAATGAAACTAATGGGATGACATGTGAAAGGATCATCATTACAAGACACACAAAACTAGTGTCCATGACAACAAGGGTGGACACCTTATTACATTGATATCAGGCCTTAGTTGGTAGTTGAGAGAGAAGAGAGAAGAAAGAAGTGTTGCTACTACCAATGCCAAGATTGCACCTTTCATTGTCCATCTGTATGCACACCATCAATATTTCTCCTTGCATAGCCGCTTCAACACTTCTCCATTCCAAGTGTTTCCTCCAGATCCAATCCATTTTTGCATGATTTCCATCTACACACACAACACAATCTTATATTAACAAGGGTAAATTAATCATCATGTAATTGATACCTTGCTTCGGTGAAAGTCCATTGGCTGAGTTGTGGTATGGCTGATATGGTTCTGGAGATATATTAATGATGACTATTGCAGGTATAGGGGTTAGGAGAAAATTGAAAAAATTGGGCCCCGTACCCCCATGACTAATCATGAACCTCCAGTAGCGAGAGAATGGAAAAGAAAAGGAATAAGAATGATGGATAAAAATAAACAACTAGGACATCGATAAAATGGATGTCAAGATGGAAATGAACAAAATAGAATGGATTGCAAAAATGTTAAAGGAAATAATATAACAAATGCACCATATAGGAATGCTAGTGGGTCCTCACCAAAGCAGGCTCATGCCCTTAGAGCCCTGTCAAACCCACATTCAAAGAGTCCATAGGCTTTGGTAATGTCATTCAGAACAAGAGTTAAAGTTGTAATCGTAATAATTTACCAAAAATAAAACAATGCATCTACCAAAGTATATACTAATGATACAATCAGCAATGAGGTGAATAATGGAGAGAAGAGAATGGAATGGAATCCCAAGAACAAGGTGGTGTACAGCCCTTTGTGTATTGCATGGTTAATGTGACTTAGAAAATCTCATTCCAAATCTGGCCTCAAAAAAATCACATCCAGTGACTCCACATCAATGCATTTGGCCAATCCATCCTCTCAAGTAACAAGAATGCCTTCACCCAACAACCACCACCATTTCGACGAAACAAAGGATGAGAGAATGGGAAACGAGAAGGGCCTTAGTTAGAGGAAACATTTTTATTTTAGTTCCATAACTAGTGCTTGGAGCCCAAGGGATTATTTTGTCTAAGGGGTATGCTTTGAATTCTCACTTTCTTTCTTTTCTCTCTCTCTCTCTCTCTCTTTGTTTTATGTATTTATGCATGAGAACCACACCATGCAAAGACTTCTTATTTTTATTGACTCAGCTTCTGATAATTGGGTAACATTAGAATGGTAAGAAAACTAAAAAAGAAAATGTCCAAGAACCCAAGAGAATGGCCAACACAGATGCATCAAGTTTCCTTGAAGTCACACCCTTTTCAATCCTTGAGTCCTTCCTTAGTTTGAGAAGTACACAGTCATCAATTTGTTAAAGTTATTATTAGAAAGGGACTATACATTTCCAAGCCAAGAGAGACCATAGAACTTGTGGATGAATGGATGAAGTGGTTTCATTGGCTGCCATATCAAAAGAACATACCTTAGTATCAACATCATAACTTAAAGGTAAAATCCAAACATTAGAAATCAAATAGAAAAAAATAGTTCATACCATCATGAAGAACACTTATTAGGTGACAAACTTACAAGATGGGTAACACACACACAAACACACATACAAAATGGAAAAGGTATAACAATGTTGTAAAACAAAAATAAGAAAAGTTAAAGAAATTTGTAAAACAAAAACATGTAAGACAAAAATGTGTAAGAACAAAATGTGTAAAACAAAAACATGTAAAACAAAAAATTGTAAAAGAACTGAGGGCCTCCAATGATTAGCATAGGTGGCCATCTCCACCATGATTGAATTTCAAGGGAGTGATCCAAAATAATGAACGTCTATTTGAATTTTGTAAAAGTGCCCAACTTCTCCCCATTGATGTTCTTAGATTAAGGGGTGGAGGTTGGCGACACTCATATTCCAATGTTTCTATGCCTTTGTTGTTAACATGAGTTGTTTCCTCAGTTTGTTCTGTGCATATTGGGTTGCTCTTTCTAGTAGCTATCAACCATGGGGTGTCCACTACTAGTTGTGTGGTTGCTACATATAGGCATATTTATCTCAAAGTTTCAAGGGAACACCTGTTGCATGGAGGAGATGTTGTGCATTCCTCCATGTCATCACCTGATGAATCACTGTATGTGATGCATGGAACTTTCTTCTTCTCAATCTTTCCATAAATGTGTACCTTAGATATCTCGAAGGAAAGATCACAGATCCCTAGGTACACATCTATTTTACTTAGCCATGGCCTTCTCATTATAATTGGGAAGCCTCTATTGTTACTGTTAACTTCTATCACTAGGAAATCAATTGGGTAAGACCAACCACACACAATGATAACTATGTCGTCCACCATTCCCAAGGGAATGGTGATGGACTGGTTTGTCAACTCTAGTTGAATGTTGATCTTCTTATGTTAAGGTAGGTTCCAGGCTTGATACATTTCTTTTGAGATTAAGTTGACTCTAGAACCTAAGTCAAGAGGAGCCTTATGTGGTTCATTCCCGATGATTTGTAGATAGATCAAGGGGCTTCTAAGATTAGAGAGTTTCCTAGGAAGGTGGCCTACCTTGATCCAATCGGTTATGGTATGCGTTCATATAACCGTATGCATACAACTCTGTTGTTTGACTGAAGGGTGCTTTGAAGTTTTATTTGTTGAAGGAGTGTGCAAAAACTCAAACACTTGTTATGAGAGCTTGTCTGGGGTTTTGGTTCTAAACAAAGATCTTCTTTTCTTGCTGTTGTCAGAACTAGTAGTGAGTTGAATGTTTACGGCTCTCGTAGTGTTGCGTTGCTATGGTTGAGTGGGGAGTTCCCCTTGCATTGTTGGAGCAGGAGGTATGGGAACTACCAGTGGAAGAGAGGCAGATGGATTAGGAGGATGGTACATGTGTGGAGTGTCTCCCATAGGAGAAGGAGTCCTCCTAAAGTACTCCCAAACTTGGTAGTTATGTTGGGGAGTTGTGTGACCCATAGAGTCACTTGGAGAAACCGGCTGCTACACATAATAGCCATAAGGATCAGGTTGCCAGTAAGGGTATTTATGTTTCAGTAGTAGCATCCCCCATGACTGTGGGTATTTCCACTGTTGATGTTTCCCAATGGGTTGTAGTGGAGTTCCACTTGGATAGTATGTTAATGGTTGGTGGAACTGTCTCAGGTTACCTTGGGGATAAGGTAACCTTCGGGGTGTCTGCTGTTGGTTAAGTTTCAAATTAACTGCATACACCCCAGACTTTTGTAGATGTGAGATGATTGGAAAACATCCCTTAGGATGGTCATAATGGCATATCTCACATCCACCATTATTGTCTGTGCCTAAGTCCACAACCTCATCGGAGATAGTTATTTTTCCTTTACCCTTGTTATGTGCATGGCCTGAATCTCTTCTCTTTGTCTTAACTTTGTCACTATTGCATTCCTCCTTAGACTCCTCTACAATCTTTAGGACAGTTTTAATTTTACTGTCTAAGGATCTCCACACTTCATCTACCTTAGCCAATACTTCCATTGTTAACTTTTGAATCTACGAGGTTTTCCTATTCACCAACTCTTTGAGTGGTAACTCATCCTCTTCATCATAAAATTTCACTCCCCTCTTTCAGAGGGAAGAATCATGGTTGTATTCCTCTGCACTCTCTCTTTTTTATAGCTCCCCTTCTTCTTTTGCTACTTGTTCCAACAAGTGATGTATCTCATGGGATCTAAGTTTTGATAGTCTCCCTTGGGCATAAGTCCCAAGGGTTCTCCTAGTCTCATATCTTAGCCCATCTATGATGTGGCAGAGTTGATCCTGCTATGCATAATCATGGCTCGGGAAATAATGTAACAATGTGTAGTAGTGGCCCATGGCAGCATCCAAGCATTTATGAGTACCTTTCTTCCATCCTTGGATCTACTTATGCAAATTAGACACTCTAGAGTATGTTTGGTATTTATCGTTGAAGAGTTCTAACATCTTACTCCACCTCCTGATGGTTTCCGGCTCTAAGGATTGGTACCAATTCTCTGCTTCCTTAATGAATGTACTGGAAAACAACTTAAGTTTCTGCCACTCATTTTCTATGTTTTTCAAGGCACAGGCATCATGGAATGCCTATAAATGATGTTGCGGATTTGTGTTGTATCCCCCCTCTAAGTGTGGGATATTGTTCATGTCTAAGCATTTGATTCGACTATCTTTTAAATGCCTTGTTGGAATCCTAACTACCTACGTTATATTGAGCATACTTCGGGTTACTAATAGGGGCTCTTCATGATCATCTCTTTCATGACACCTATGATGTCTGCGTTGTTCCCTACTTTCCCTTCATTCATGCCCTTTTCCTCTCTCTCGACTCTCTTGTCGAGGTCTCTCATTTTGCTTATCTCTATCCTCACTGTTATGCTCATGGTGCCTACACCTAGATGTGGAAGGAGAGGGTGAAAGATGTGAAGAAGGGGAAGAAGAAGAAGAACCATCGTCATGATGATGTTTCTTGCCTTCCCTTTGGCTACTACGACCCCAATTGTGATGACGATCAAAGTGTCCATCCTTTACATGTGTTGTTGTTCCCTCTATGAACAGTTAGGGTTCACAGGGATCAGAACTAGTGTTATCTATCGTTGAGCATAAGTTCTGATACCCCACCTCCTCACTATCTTTATGAGGGGAAACATCCTTTGATAGGGAACCCATTATAAGTGGTTCACCATCTCAGATTTCACTCAGGACGTGGGGGACCTCTTTGGCCTTCAACAGTGTATGTTGGCTCTCCTGCCTTAAGTCCCTCATACACTGTAAATTTGTGGGATGGTAATTCCTCATGTCAAAATTTTCTGCAACATATTCAGCATATAATTTAGTCATGTCGATCTATTCCAGAGCACAAAAAAGTATGTTTGGAACTACTCAATTTTGGATGTAGCACTATGTTACCTTGATGGAGGATAGAAGTATAATTAGTCATATACTCATCGAGATGAGTATATTCCACCTGATATTGTTGAGTAACTGGTGGTAGGTTACACGTGTTAGACTTCCAACTATTCTTTGTATGATTCCTAGGTGGTGTATTGCTCTTGTTCGGAGAAGAAGACATTGTTATATTATCGATGTGCTATTAACCGTTATATAATTTTCTGTTTAATTAACAATAAGGTTCATTTAAGCTCCCAACGATGTGGATAATTTCCTGTGTTCTACTTTGCGCACAAACAGTTAGTCCCTCGACAATGGTGCCAATGATGAGTGGCGAGGTGCCCCTACACTTAACCATATGAATAAAAGCATAGCATGCGCAATCTGGTTGAACTCCGTAGACTAAGTGCCTACACGCCTCATGGAACACTTAAGGTTAATCATTCGTTGTCTTCCCAAAATTACTTGTAGTTGTCACGGTGTATGGTTAAGTAAGTCTAAGGTATATGATTTTTATGTCTTTTTATGTTTTATCTCCTATGCTATTGAGTTGAAGGGTTAACAAACTAAGTCTAAATTAACCTAGCGTTAGCATCCCTTCCCACTTACCATACACACTCTAAACCAATGCAACCGTGGTTACCAAATACTAATCGTTGCTGGGATCCCACACATAACACACCTGCTCGAAGCGGGCATACTAAGGATGTAAATAACTAATAAAGGATGTAAATAATAGTAGATGAAAGACCTAATTAGTCTATTCTATGCACTACAAGGTTTATCCAAGAAGATCGTCTTTATTACCGTATAGAAACTTGTGTTCAGGTACAATTTCTACTTGAATAAAAATATCTTCACTCTGGAGTTCCTACTACGGGCACATGGAAATTAATCTATCTCTGGAGTGGAAAAACTACTACAATTTCACAAAATCTAGTCCTAGATTAGAAAATAAGGGAGAGCCACCTCTTATTTATAGATATGACAGTGCACTACGATATCACGTACGTGATATTGCAAGATGCGATATCACGATGGCTATGATATCATAGCCCATGCGATATCGCAGCCCATGCGATATCACGATGACTACGATATCGCATCCCATGTGATATCACGTCCCATTAAGTGGTATGTTAATATCAAGTTTTATCTAATGCATGGTGAATCTTCACAAGGCCTAACTATTGTACATAAAAGATCAAAATAGTTTGTCATCATAAATGATAACACATTATTTTGATGGTCCTATGATGGTGTATTATTAGTGTGGTTAGGAAAAATTGAAGCTTGCATAGTTCTTGAGCAAGTTCATGAAGGTGTATGTGTAGAACATATAGGACCTAAAGCCATGGCTAGAAAATTAGATGAGTAGGCTATTACTATCCCTATATGAAACGTGAATGCCTATAAAAGGTTAAAACTTGTGATACCTATCAATGGCATAGCAACCTGATACATGTGCTAACAACTAAGTTACATACTACTTAGATAACTTGGTTGTTTCAATGCTAGGGACTTTACATTATTGGACATATAATGCTTGAGTCTTCCATAGGGCATAGATTCATCATTACTATAATTGAATACTTTACAAAGTGGGTTCATGCTATTCCCTTAAGGAAAATAATGTCTCAAAAATTTTGTAGATTCATACTTGAGAATATAGTAGCCCATTTTGGCATACCTATTGATCATAGTCATAGATAATAGATGGCAGCTTAATAGCCAAGAAATGTAAGCCTTTTGTTACGACCTAGGCATCAAGAATTTTTTCTTGTCACTATACTACCCTCAATCCAATGAACAAGTTGAAGCTAGCAACAAGGCCATTATAAAATTTCTTAAAAAGAATCTAAATAATAGCAAGTGTAGGTGGCATGAGAAAATTTTCCATGCACTTTGGGCATATCAAATGATCCATTGGACCATAACTAGTGTAACCCCATATAGACTAGTTTATGGATATGAAGCTATTTTACCTCTTGAATTACAGGTTTCATTTCTCAGAGTAGTCATGTCAGACTTCATTAAAGATGAGCAGAATAAGGAGTTGCATACTGTTGACTTGGATTTGGTCGAGGAGTAGTAGATATAGATGTATAATCACATTGAATGATACCAAGAGAGGTAAAAGAAACAACATCGCAATGAGCTAAATAAAATAAAGATCAAGGAGGGGGACCTGGATCTCAAGGCTTTGCATCAGCATGAGAACACGTTCTTAGCCAACTATGACAAGCCTTTCTTGATCATCAAGGCCTATGGAAATGGAACCTTTGGAGTTGCAAAAATGGATGGGAATGAATTGGCCAATCCATTCAATCATTCTTATTTGAAGCCTTATTACATCTAACATGACCTTATTTATAGGTACAAGCCAGTAGATGACATCGATGGCCATTACACTAAATAACTAGAAAGCCTGCACATGCTCTCTCTAACTTTATCTCTTTATTTTTCATAATGAATGAACTATAAACTTTTTAAATCTAATGCATATTGTATAGACCCCCTTGTTATAATGATAGTGACCTATGGTGGCTTGGTTTGCTCATTGTCTCATGTAGCTGTATGCACTATATTGTAACAAATGCTTTCTTCAACTTTTTTTCTTGTCTTCTTGGAGTTGTACTTGTAGGATGAAGCCTGGAGGTCATTGCAAAGGTGAAACTCACCATGGTAGCAATTCATCACATGATCTTAAAGTGCAAGATTTGGTGAGCTTTTCCTACTTTACCAAGAGTGCTTGTTTCACATCATCTCCATTGTCATTCCTTGAACACACCTACATAACCTAATTATAACCTTCCATACCCTACACAATAGTGATAATTGATGTTTAACACTCATGTATATGGTCATGTGACATTTTCTTCATCATGCTTCACCATCAAGTCCATTGGATGTAACAAATCTCATTCAACAAGAAAATCAAATCAAACCCAACCTTGATAATGAAACCCAATGAAGGTTTCACCCTAAATAAATGGGGAAGAAAATTGCCAAGAAATTGAAAGGCTAATGAAGACTACAAGGTAAAACAATGGCTCCAAAAAATCATAGGGGAAAGAATAATTACTAAATAAACCTTAAATCAAGATGTTGATTCCTCAAAAACATTATTGAGTGACCAACACTTCAAATCACGAAGTGTGAAGATCACATTAACCAACTAAAAGGTCACTACCATACCCATAATCATGATTTCCAACATTTGAAACTCATTATTACCCTTGTGACTATTTTCTTCTAACCAAATATAACCTACAACCTCTATCATATCATCATAATTCTATCTCATCATCACAAGAACTCTTTAGAATGGTTTGACACTATAGAATCAAGCACATAGAAGAAACATTGGTTGTAGACTTGT
This sequence comes from Gnetum montanum, assembly GCA_015680685.1. Taxonomy (NCBI): domain Eukaryota; kingdom Viridiplantae; phylum Streptophyta; class Gnetopsida; order Gnetales; family Gnetaceae; genus Gnetum; species Gnetum montanum. The sequence goes on along the minus strand of MNCI01029105.1, from coordinate 5,291 downwards.
AGTGGTGTTTTATATTCTTTGTCAATGTATCTCAAGTCAATCCTTCAAATATTAATAAAGAGGGACCAATAAAACACCACCAAGAAAATTTATTTTGCAACGTATTTGGCATTGTAACCCTCACCTCTACACTTGAGGCTGGGATTTCATTATAAAATGTGGGGTTTGTAGGCCATGAGCTACAATCTCACATGTCACACCTTTCTGGGGCTAAAAAATGCCTCATAAATTCTTATAGCCTCACATCTTAAGCAGAAAAAGTCACTTCATGTCTATATTTGAGGTTAGGAAGGCTGAAAATGCCTTGGAAATTGCCAAATTTGGCATTTCCATGGGGGCATAGCCTCAACTACGCTAGAACCACCTACAGCTAGTGTTGGGTGCTTGGATTTTCATCTTCCCAATAATGGCCAATGTAGTTGCACTTACTCTTAGAATTTATTCACAAGGTCACCATTGGAGTGGTTGGGATTTTCATTTTTCAACAAATTTTAGCATTGTTCCAATAACTCCAACATTGTTGCCACAAGACCAACATAGATGGGTGAGGCTAGCATGGTTGGAAATGTTTCTTTACTATTTTTGGTATCCAAGGTGGGTTTGGTGGCTTGGATGCATCCAAAATTACTAGAAATAGATGACTATGTTTGAAATCATGGCTTGATATACCTGAATATTAAGACAATCTATTAGTAATCATGGAAGAAATTTGTAGCCAAAAACCAACAATCATGGGACCTATAAATGCCAATCTCAAACATGTTAAATAGGTTCTTTTGGTAGAGCCAAATTCATAGCCTTTAGCAACTAGAAAATTCAATCACTAGAAAATCAAAAGTTTCGATGTAGCAACCTCAACCATGAAACCCCATGGCCTTCACAAAAATGGGATTCAAGGTGCCCTAGCTTGTATGGTAGATCACCTAGGCACTTAGAGGAGGGTAAATGAGGTTGTAAAAATGTATAGATTTGACAATTGAAAGAAAAATAAAAATTGCACACAAAGATGAAAAATAAAAATTTATTAAAAAATAAATAATGAGTTTGAGGAATGTGTACAAGATGCACCTGTGGGAGAGAAAAGGAGGAATTCACCTGGACGGGGGTTTAGAGTTCATTGACATTGATGTAATCCATTCCATAATTTAGATTATTTACCTCTTCCAATGTTATCAAACCTCCTCTACTACTACTCCAAATTTGCAACATTGGCTACTATTTGGTGTTAATAAGTATGAAGGATCTGGGCTACAAAAATGCTATATGTTGGGAGTTAAGGATCTTAAGAGTGTAGCGTGGATGTCCAAAGTTCACAAATCCCAAGGGGGTAACTAGGGTTACAAGGCCACAAGGGGTCCATGCCAGAAGGCTTCAAGAAGCTACATTTCTACAAATTTTCAAGAGCTCTTGGATGTCCAAAATGCCAAATTCTCAAAAATTACAATGTTTGAAACCTTAAAATTGTATTTGGGATTGGTTTTTATGGGTTTTTTATCTTCATTTTTGTTGAAAATTGGCTTAAAATGGTTGACAAATTGGCTACAGATTTCTACCATGTCTATGTGGGATATGTGGATCTTCCTCATTGAGGTAGATCTAGATCCTACTCACTAGAACGTTATCATTGGAGGGAATGTGCAAAAATCTTGGTTATGTTGGATCTACGTTGGGGGGATGAAGAATCAATGCTAGGAGGGGAAGGTTAGACCCCTCCATGCTAGGAATTATGCATCCCTCACCCCTGCACACCAAGGTTTCCACCTCCATTCTTGGGTTACATGATCCATACCCCTCCATGTTGGGGATGTAGGTAAGATCCTCCCTCCACACTGTGCATGATGACTGCCACATCCTTCATGCTAGGAATAGGTGAGATCTACACCTCCATGCTGGGGGTAGGTGTATCACATCCCTGGTAGGTGGGTCACACCCCCAATAGGTGAGTTATACCTCCATGCATGCATCTCTAGCATGGAAAATTCTATACCCCCCATGGATTTCAAAAGGCATTTTGACCTCCCTAAGCCCAAATATAGACATTACTTGACTTTTTCCACATGGGAGATGAGGTGTTGACTACTTATGAGGCATTTTTCAGCCCCAAAAGCATAAAATACAAGAAATTTCTTATCATTTGTTACAATATTCATGTTTATGATGAATTTTTAGCCTCAAGTTTCATGCAACATGCAACACTACAAAGGTTACAACATGCAATTTTGGTGGTGTTTCACAACCTTACGCACTTGAGACCTTGGGAATTTTCTAAGACTTTTGGGAAAATTTGCAACTACCTAAGCATTTGGAGACACTCAGTGTAGCACCATTATGACATTATAAAGTTAAGCACATAACTTTACCTCCCTTTACATCAATTTTTCACATACGTTACCCCTTTATGACCAATATTGTAGATTTAAACTAAAAATCCCTAAGGCATTTTAGTGATTGATGTTGGGAAGTACCTAGATTGTGAGGCTAGCTACAAATAATAGCCTAATGAATTCAATAGGATTCAAGCTTCATTTGAGAGACTTCTTGTGCATTTAGGCACAAAACTTGTACACATTTAAACTCTAATTTTTTAGTAATAATTTTCTTCTCAATAAAGCTTATGTTTAATTTGTTATGCAAGTTTGTTTCAGAATTAATCTCTATGCTTTCATTTTAATCTAATCTTAATTTTATTTAAATTATTTCTCCCATTTACACTTCCTAAGTCTTTGGGTGATTAACAAGACTATCTAGGGTTCTTTAGATCCTATTTCTTGGAGGCCCTTGTGGTAAAGGGTTAAAGCTTTTTGGCCTAGAATTTTTGATTTTTTTCCATCAATTGAATTTTCTAGGCACTATCACTCTTTGGTAAAAGAACTTTTTAACGATAGAATAAAAAATATCTTGTTCTTTAACCTTTAAGTTTGTATCAGATGGATATACCTTTTTTTGCTTGCCTAAGTATTATGTCTTGGAGAAGATATTCATAAACTTCCCATGTATTGATGTCCCATAATAATTCATGAGCTACAAGCTTCATTACATATCATCTTATCTTTTCTTTAATACTTCTAAGAGCTATATATAATTTTTCATAATCATGGTTATTCAAGAATATTGAGTAATCTAACAAAGTTTATAAATAGGGCAAAATCATTAGAGAAAAAATTATTAGGGACAAATCATAACAAATATTTCTTGCTTGATCATCCAATTATGCCTCACTTTGTTATCTTCCTATAATACTTTGACCAATATCTCATGTTAGTAGCATCTTATGATATACATGAATGCAATTCCTTTCTTTTTTTTTTCAAATTCAAATTTTTTCAAGGATAAAACCTTTTTAAGGACATGTACACAATTCAATAGTTCCTGAAATGACATGAGAGATAACAATACTATCTTAATTTTTCTTTAAGTCTCACTTTTCTATAATGAATTAAGATATGTTTTCTTTTTTAACAGAATTCATAAGGTATATAAAAATATTTTTTAAAAAATAACTTACATTTAAGTTAGCAAGTAAGGAAACAATGACTTACCAAGAAGTACCTTGCTTATCAATGTCAAAAGACTAATGAACTTTTAGATGAGGCCCTCTATCATGGACTACCTTCTTATCATTTCATTTTCTTTCATTTGTACCTTTGTTGATGTATTTAATCTTTTATGAAAATCCTTCTTTTTTATGTTCCTCATGATAGGAGAATCTATGGTCATTGATAGTATCATCCATTCTTTTAAAGACTTCTCCAATTTTCATCCCTTTCTTCTTCCAAGTTGTTACATCCTAAAAAATACACTCACTAGTTTTCTTTTGATAAGATAAAGTATCAACGTTATGTTTTTCATTGTGAGGACAATAATCTAGTTTAAGATCACACTTATTAAAATAGTATGAAGTATTTTTTTTTATGAAAAGAATCATCAAAGGTAATTAAGCTTGAACTAGTACAAGTATCCTTTTATGAGGTTTCTCCCAAGCTTTCACTTTTAAGATGATTTTTTCTAGTTCTATTGATCCCTTCTTCTTGAGTATCCCTACATTTCTCTTTATCTAATAAGATTAGTAGTTGAATATCAACTTTTATGTATGATATTTTCCATTTTATCTTGGAAGATAAAATATGGCTTTTAGAAACTTTTTAATGCATATTTTTCTTTACCTTTCTTAGAAGATGATGTAAAATAAGAATTTCTTCATATAATTCACTATACCTTTCATCATACTTACCTCCTAGTTCATCAAAAATTTGAGATGAATTTTCATTCATAAGGGGCATACATATAAGCTGAAAATATTTTGTAGAGTAATCCACTTCCTCTTCACTTTGCTCTCCATCATCCTACCTTGCGTAAAAGTTGGTCTTTTTCGTAAACATGTTAGCTTTGTCTTTTCATTGCAACTTGCCATTACTAGGAAATTGAAAGGCCATATGACCTCTTGCACCACATAACCAACATTCAATTTAATAACCATCAAAATTTGAATTTGAAAAATTTTTACCTATATCTTTACCTTTGGAGTTAGATTGGTTGGTTCCTAGTTGATTGAGGCTTCTTCATTTTCTTGTAAGAAGTATTTGGACTTTTCTTAATAGAAGAGCTATTTCTTCTTTGGTATTCAATTCTTGTTTTGCTAGTTCCTTTTCTTTAGATGTTGACTTCAATATGATAGGATTTTCTTTTATTGCTCCTTCACTTATGAGATTCAATTCATAAGCAATAAGAGCACTTTGGAGCTCTTCAAATTTTAAGATCAAAAAATCTCTAATTTCTTTCATAACTTTAACCTCATGTCTAAATTTAGGTTGTATTTTTTTAATCATTTTAATGATTACATCGCTTTTAGGCAAGTCCTTGTCTATACCCCTAGTTGCTACAACTAGATCATTTTCCCTAAAAAATGAATCATTAGTCTTTTCCCCTTCCCTCATTTTAAGTTTTTCATATTCACTTTGCAAAATCAAAATTTTTTATTGTGTAACTATGGATGTGCCCTCATAGGTAGCTTCTAGGGTCCCTCAAATTTCTTTATCAATTCTACATCTAGCTACTCTATTGAATTCAAACTTATTTAATGCACAATATAAAAAAAATTTTCTTTAGAATCGTACATAAACTTATCTCTTTCTTTAGGCATCCACTTGCTTGATGGCTTGAGGACCTTTGATCTGATATAAATGAGTGGTGTGTATCCTTCAAAAATTGACTCCTTTAACTCAAATTCCATTAATTTGAAGAATCCTTGCATCCTTGTCGCCAATAAGCAAAATCAAACCCATCAAACATTG
>MNCI01029103.1:7529-49313 GCA_015680685.1 Gnetum montanum | reverse complement strand
ATGGTGGTTGGATCAGGGACAATGACAAAGACTTTTGAGTTTAACAAGTAGTAGCGGAATTTCTTCAAGGCTTTATCACATCATACAATTGCTTCTCTATGGGTGAGTATCTTAATTTTGCATCCTTTAAAGATGCAGACATGAAAGGTATGGGTCTTTCACCTTGATCATTTATGTCTCGGGTTAAGATAGCAGTAGCTATAATATCGCTAGAAAAGGCATATAAGTAGAAATCATTTTCATACCAAGGAGAAGCTAGGATAGGTGTGTCAATTATAGCTTCTTTAATAGCAAGAAATGCATTCTTTCTATCATTTTTCCAATGCATATTAATATATTTCTTAAGCATGTCATTCAATGGTCTAACTAATTCAGCATAAATTGGGATAAATCGTCTAAAAAAATTAATCTTACCAAAGAAAGCCCTTAGATCAGTCTTGGATAAAGGGTAAGGTACTTCCAAAATTTCATTTACTTGCTCAAGATCACTTGCAATCCCCTCTTTGTTCACTATATGACCTAGAAATTTACCACTTTGAACACCAAAGATGGATTTCTTTGCATTCAAGGTGATGCCAAATTGTCTACATCTCATAAAAACATTTCTAAGGTCTCTAAGGTGTGTACCTCTATCTTTAGAGAAAATAGTTAAGTCATCAAGGTAGATAATAATACACTTTCTAAATAGCCCCTCAAAAGTTTTGTCCATAGCTCTTTGGAAGGTAGAGCCAGCATTTATGAGGCCAAATGGCATTTTAGCGAATTGAAAGGTTCCCCACTTTGTTGTAAAAGCTGTCTTATATTGGTCCTTCTTATTCACTAAAATTTGGTTATATCCTGAATACCCATCCAAAAAGGAATACATTTGAGCACCATTCACAATTTGCAATAACTCCTCCATAAGAGGGAGTGGATAATTATCCTTGATGCAAGAAGTATTAAGGTTACGAAAATCAATGCATAACCTTAACTCACCAGTTCGTTTCCTAACGGGTACTAAGTTTGAGATCCAATAGGAGTGTCTTACTGGATAAATTATTTTGGATTCTAGGAGTTTATCAATTTCTGCTTTCATAAGGATTTCAATCTTTGGATTCACAGGTCTAAGCTTTTGCCTGAATGGTTTTGTTTCTGGCCTAAGGGGAATGGTATGTGTCATCACTAGTGGATTAAAAGTCCTAAGGTCTTTGTAAGTCCAAGCTAGAACATCATTAAATTCATGTAATAGGTCAACAAAGCTTTGTCTTTCATCTAGATGTAGACAATCTCCTATTTTAATAGGGTATCGTTTTCCTCCCTTTTGAACTTGAATTGTTTCAGTTTGAGCTAACATTTTCCAATTAGTATTTTTAGATAAATCTGGGGCCTTGGTGTATAGATCATCAAATAAAGCTTCTCTAACTACAGTTTCAGGAGATATATTATTTAAGAACATAACATCCTTGGAAGTATCTCCTTGATCGTTAAATTTTCCTTCAGAAAATAGGAATTTACAAATATGGTCATCATCAACAAACACTTGAAAAGAAGATATATTATCAGGGATAGAATAGGACTTCACCTTTTCGATAATGATTTCTGAATCCCAAGCATTATGCTTAAAAGGGACATCCAAAGTGGTAGCCATCTGGGCTAGTGAATTTGGAATATAATTTTCTTCTCTAGGTACATGTTCAATGGTTACATGTTCATATTCTTTAATAAGTTCAAGAATGTAAGCTTTGTATGCTTTCATGGTGATGTCTTTATCGTCAAAGAGACCATTAGCTTGGTTCACTATCAGTTGGGAGTCGCTATAGATTTTAAGTTTGGACAAATCATAGTATTTAGCTAGTTTGATCCCATGAATTAGTGCTTCATACTCGACCATATTGTTGGTCATTGGTTGAGTGAAATTAATAGCTTTAAGACTAGGAGCTTCACCAGGAGATAAAAGCATTATTCTAGCTCCACATCCTTTCTTGGAAGAAGCACCATCCACTTTTAGTATCCAAGTATTCAAGTTTGTAATATCTGAAAAACTGGCCCTTTGATCAAGGTAACAGGGATCATTATCAAATTTTGGTCCATCTTCTAATATTTCATTAGTTAAAATCTCACTTATGTCTATATCATTTCCTAGTGGTGGTGGGTCCCCGAAAAGAAAGGTTTTTCCATTATGTTGGTGATATGGCAAAATATCTTCATATGCCAGCCTCATCTATATCATCATTTAAGGAATATTCACCAAGTCCTAGTTCGACCATTCCAACGAAATGATTGTTGTTTTGATTTCCTTGAGATGTAGTTTGTTGATCAAAAGTTGTTACCACTTGCTTATAAAAGGGTTCCCTAGGTATAATCGTATATTCAGATTTTCCTTTAATTGGGATCAATAATTCCGAGAAATCCAACCTAAAGAAGCCCCCAAACTTAGCTCCAAAAGTTCTAGATAAGAGTACACCATATATGGGTGTCATGTCAACTACTAGGATATTCGTATAACATGTAAATGTAGGGTATTGCATAAGTTGTACTTTTGCTCCTTTTAATAACCCTACTATAGGTACGCTAGATCCATCAAGTTGAATCACACTTTTAGTTTGTGGTATCATTTGTGCTCCTAAGGTGTTACATATGTCAAGAGGCATAACACTAATAGTTGCACCTGAATCCATTAAACCGTTATGGACATTCTTTCCTAAAATAATTAAAGTGGTTAGGAAAGGAGGATGATCCTTTTTGCTAGACATGGAATTATTCACGTTTTGTACTAATAACATGTTAGGACATTCTGCAAAGTGAACTTGCCCTTCGGGAATTGGGGATTTTTCTCTTTGGGCTACAGGTATATAAACCATATCCCGAATCACTTCTTTCATTTCGTTAAAGTGTAGGAGGTCATACATTGAAATTTTGGCTTTAAGTCTTTTTAAGTCCTCAACCAAATCATAATTCTTATGTTCATATTTGGCTTCTTGTTGGGATGGAACTCTCCTAAGTACAGATGTGGGGTTTGGTCGTTGTGGGGCAATTACTTGGGATGACCCGGATTGGTTGTTTGCATTGTTTTGACTAGGAACTCTTTTGTTTGGAGATGTATAGAAATTGTTCCTAGTTTGTTGTTGTGTAGCATTCATAATGTCACTGATTTTGTGGTAGCGAGTGTTGTGTGGGTTAGGGTCACCTACCATAACTTATTTTAATGAGGAAACCTCTTCATTTTCTATCTCATGAGATACATCAAGAACCATGATAGGGGTTCTCCCATTTTGTTGTCATTGGGTATTGTCACCATACAATGCCATGAATTGAGGACAAGTCTTTTCAGAATGTTGCCTCGTATTATGAAGACGACAATAATCATCGTTGATTGATGCACTTCGTGTTTTCTGGTTGTATAGGGCTTTTGTTATTTTTTCTCTTTAGCTCAACTACTTCATTGGATAGTTTTTGTTGTGAAGTGAGTATTTGGGTCATCTGATTTTGAGTTTGGGTTGGTGGTTCAACAGAATTTGATGTCCCGTTTGGGTTGATAATAGATTGAATCAAGGCTTTTGATTGGTCATCATTCAAACTAGTGTTGGATGGTAAAAATGAAGAGGACATGGGGCCTTGTGAGTAATTACTCATATGTTGAGTTGATTGAAAGGGAGAAACAACTTGAGGCATGACATTAGACATTTGAAAAGTTGGTAGGAGTGGGTTTGATTGCATAGGGTTACTAACACTCATCATCCCAAATTGGGTTTGGATGCTGTTCATAAGGGTTATTTGCTCTAATTCCATAGCTTTTGACATTGCACCTTGTATTTCTATTATGTTGGGATCAGATTTGATGGCATAAGCGAAGAATGGATCGATGGTACAGAGATAGAAGTTGAGGATACCATCTGGTTGTGGTCGCATCTCATTTGGCACATAGGCAAGTTGATGAAGGAATCTAAGGTTATAATCCCTAACATTTTCCCTAGGTAGCTTTCTTAGGCTGGTAAAGTTGCTTGATGTGATAGCAGGGCTTGTAAATTTGTCAAATTGATTCAATAAGCATCAGGAAGCATTAAAAACTTGTTTTTGAATTCTTGCCATGTGTTAATAGAGGCATCAGGAAGCATTAAGAACTATTGGGTTGCTTTGGTCCTAAATGTTGTTAGAAACACCCTGCATGCCACATCATTATGTATAATGTTGTGGATCCCTAATAAGGTTTCAAAACATTGTATGTGTTGGCGAGCATCATTCGTAGGGGTTGTAGGATCGAAGAACAAGTTTATGTTTTGAAGGGATTTTGATATGTCATGATAATTGTGAAAGTTAAAAGGGTTTATTACTGAGGGAGCCGAGGGTTGATGAGCTGCCATCTTAGTATGAGGTTTCTTAGGAATTGAAAAAGTGAAGCTCGTTGTTTTCTCAAGGTAAATTGATGAGTAGCTGGTTGACTAGGGGTAGGAGTATGAGTTCTTTGTTGAGATACTCCGTAAGAAAAGTTACTCATAAAATTAAAAATAATAGGAAATGTAAAATGCTAATAAACTGTGAAAATTAAAGAAAATGAAAAAAAAATTTCAATGCTATATTTTTTCATTTTTTTAAAAAAATTTGAAAGTAAAATTGAAATTGCAAAATTTCAGAAAAGGAAATTAAAAGTAAAATGATTTAAATTACCTAAATTAAATTTCAGAAAAACAAATTTTAAAAAGGATTGCTAGAATATAAATTAGAAATTTGAAAATGAAATTAAAATAAAGTAATAAAACTAAAAATAGGGAGGCAAAAATTTAATAGACAGTAATAAAAAAATGATAATTTTTTTTTAAAAGAAAAAGAAACATAAAAGGAAAATAAAGAAAAGGTTGAGAAATGGCTCTCCTTCTAGCGTCAAAAAGGTGTTGATGCGTAAATTTTGGACACGCCGTCAACACCTATGAAAACTCGTTTTAGGAGACTATTGCCTAGGACGCCTCTCGTATGTGGGTACGGAAACCTAGGAATAGTCTCAGCTGGAAAGGGCTATGAGACAAAACAATAATAATAATAATATTTTTAAGCAAAATATTTAAAACTTAAATTTAATTTAATATTGGAAACTTAAAATAATTTGTGCAATTTCTAGGACAATAAATAATTCAAAAGTTCAAAAGGTGCTTTCAGTATGCGGTTGCTGCCGCTGTTGCTGCCCTTGTGGCAGAGACAGATTTGTCTACTGCAGCAACTACTTGCAAGGGAGATAATAGGACTACCTGCTGCAGTTCAGAGGCCGCTGTGGATACCCTTGTTGACGTGCACTAGACTGCCATGTGTAACTAGCCGTCGCTGCCGTGCACTCTGTTGGATGTGCTGTGCTCCTGCACCTGTCACCTGCCCCCTGTTGTCCGCCGTCGCCACGTGAGGACCACGTAGGAAGAGAGAGAGAGATGCTCACCTCTGCCCCTGATCGTCCTTAGAGAAATCCCAAAATCCAAGATGATAAGAAAAGAACTAAAAAGCTCCAGTGCACATAAAACAGCGAGGAAACAAAGATTTGTAAAATTCGCAGAAAAAGAAAAAAGCATATAAACAATACTAGGAAATGCCAAAAGGCTAAACAGAGAAATGTGGCAGCTCTAGGAATCCAATAAACAATTTCTTCCGAACATAGGAGAAAATTCTATTTAGATATAAGCCGGTTCCTACTATAAGCATTAAAGGACAAGTATCCGATGAGAGAGGAAGCTAGGGCATCAATGGGTTTAGTCGAGGATGCAAGTGTATAAAAGAAAGCCTAAAATTGCTAAGTGCAGAGACTTACAAAAATCAGTGAAACCTGAATCACACATACAGAAGTGAATATGTAGATTAGGAAGAGTTTAAAAAAATGAAAAAGAAATGATAATAGAAAATGAAATAAAATGATGATTATCTAAAGGGGGTCAAGATTCGATGCTGCAGAAAAATAGTACCGATTTAGAGGCAAAAATACAGGTTTAGCCCCTGACTAGCAATCACCGATGGCCATCAAAGATAGTTGGGCTCCCCTCTTTATAGCGGCCCTACGGGGAAAAACCCTAACCCTAAACCACCAGCTACCATGGCCACGTTTTATTTTTATTTATTTATTTTTTATTTTTATTTTTATTTTTATTTTTTTGAAAAATTGTACTCGTTCAAACAAGGCCCTATGCCTAGCATGGGTGAGGTTGGCCTCAACAATAGTGTGGTTGTCTTTAACATGGTCCTACAGTGCTACTCATAGTGATACTCATAGATCATGGTTGAACAAAAGTATTAGTAGATGTGATTTGTTATAAATTCAGTTGAAGCTTAATACTTAATTTTATTCTTGGAAAGATTGGATTGAGTAACAAAAGGGTTTCATTGTATTGCTGTCATTTTGGTTGTTGCAGAAATTATATGTTTGGCCAGATTATGGCTTTTGAGTAAGGAAATGGATTCGATGCCCCCCATACCTTTGCAAATTTTCTTGCTTCAGTTTAATGGTGATATTTCAATCTTCTGTGCAATTTTTAAGCATTAGCAATATTTTGGATTTACATTGTACTTGTTCTATATTATACAATGTTTCTTTATGATATATGAGATTTAATTTTTTAAAAAAACTAATATATTTAAATGTTCTTTAGCACATGCCTTCTTAAGGCACACGTACCCAAATCGGATTCTTTTGATGCAGAGGTTTTCTCATAAAAAATATTGGCAAGTCAACGACATTAGGTAGTGACCGGATAACTACAGAATTTGGATGACTTATAAAAAAACTTCTTACGTTTAACTTGAATACTTCATCCTATAGCATGATAGTTATATTCCTCTATTCTTCTAATAATAATTCCTTAATTCATTATTATGTATGTACTTGGTCATGATAGTTATATTCCTCTATTCTTCTGATGTACAATGTAGCTATATAACTTAGAGTACACTTATAGTCAACTTATTTTAGGTTCTAACAATACACACTCTCAACTCAACATGACCTCCCCAAAACTTATTAAACCAAAAAAAATAAAAAAGTAACAAGAAAAACTTGCAAATAACAAAGATCATAACAATCATTGCAATTTCTTAGTATAATATTTGAAATTCTTTTTTGGAGGGTATTGAAACCTAAAAAAATTGATTAAATGTACACCTTACCCAAAGAGAAATAGCCAACAAAATACATTAGAAAATTATAGAGAAATATAAAGATGCCTCAAGTGTGATTTAAACTATTTCCATATTTCTTGCAAATTCTTGTTAGACAATAACTACTAATTATTTAACATCATCTAAAATTGATTTAAGAGCTGTGTTTTGATCCTAACATGCTCTTTCATATTTTAATTTTTTAAATATTGTATTTTAATGTAATCACTATGCGTAATTTAATTTGCAATTTTTTTATAGTCTTACTATAGTAAAAATTTTAAACCAAGAATATAAATTTGTACATAATGAATGCACTAGTTAATTAATCATTTCAGAAAAGTGATATTCATCCTAAAATATATGATTTAGATAAATATTTACATTTTAACTCATGAGAGTATAGATTAGTAAACTTATTGCTTTGTGTGGAATACACTAGAAGTTCTAATTACATAAGGCCTAAGTATGTAAAATTAATGTTCTCCCAGGAACTACAATTCCTTATATACATGATATATTAATTAAAAAATCCATTTTTGATGTACCATGGTAATCTGTATTTATTACAGCAATACTCATTTATGGTGTGCCTTGTTAACCTCTCAATTAGCATGTTTACAAATCTCTTGATGAGCATGTTTACAAATGAGAAGATATCGTTTTCCTATGAATCAGATAACCTTAAATTTGAAAATTGTTTGAAAAATAAAATGAAAAATCTTCCATGGAGTCATTCCAACAAACTGTCACTGAAGCACATTAAATTTAGATATAAATAAGGCAACCAACATATTACTCTTTATACAAGGCCTGCAATGAAGTGGGAGTAACATACCACCCGGAACCAAGCACTGTAGATATAATTTCCTGACATTGTAGCAACTCAACAAAAGGAAATCACCGGAGCTAGTTAAAGGGCATGATCTGTAGCTTAAGCAAAGCCGTCCAGAATTGATCTATCATTCTATCTGTGGTCTATCTACAGTTTAAGGTTTCTAATGACATTATGGCTGCAGTGGCAAGTGGAGTAAATATGCACAGATCCTGAAAGGGAGGATTCTCCTGCTTTGCCAATGCTTCTGCACTGCTTGACAGCATCTTTATCACTTGTGTCATTGTGGGCCGGCTTATTGGATCACCTTGTGTACATAACAGAGCCACCTCAATGGATCTCAGTATCTCCTCCTCTGCTGTGCATCCTGGCTGCTTCAGCAATTCATCCACCATTTCCCATACATTATCACGTGCGTACAACATCCATGTCTGAAAATAAATTGATGAAATAACTAATATGCCTTTAAAAATTTATTTGCAGGATAAACTGAAGAACCGACTTTAAAGCTGATCTTGTTTAACGTTTATCCAATGTCCTGGAAAGTGAAAATGAATAATTAATTAATTACCCATCTCAGAAGGCTTTGCGTTTCTAATGGTAAATTTAGATCAGTGTTTGTTCTTCCACCAATTATCTCCAACATAAGTACTCCAAAGCTGTAGACATCTATCATGCGGGATATCCTCCCTTCTAACATATATTCCGGTGCAATATATCCCCTGGATGATATGGACAGGAATCGGCCACCCAATATAAGTTGGATTCAAAGGTAATAATAAAACATAAGGAAAGGAAAAAAGTTTACCGGGTTCCTATAATTCTTCTTGTTAACACATAAGTTTTATCTTCAGGGAAAAACCTTGCCAATCCAAAATCTGCAATTTTGGCATTGAAGTTTTTGTCCAGCAAAATGTTGCTGGCTTTGATATCTCTATGAATAATTTTGACTCTTGAAGATTCATGCAAATACTTCAGGCCTTGGGCCACATCCTGAATGATATTGCTACGCATTGGCCAGTCAAACTGCCTCTTTTTATTGTAGTCTGTTTCATTCAACAAATGCCTTAAGCAAAAACCCAATTCTATGCCGATTAAAATAAACTCTACGGTTAATTATTTTGCTTCACATACCAAACAGAAGGTTGTCAAGGCTACCATTCACCATATATTCACATACCAACATCTTCTGCGTTCTATCAAGGCAGAAGCCAAGCAAAGAGACCAAATTTCTGTGTTGAATTTGGGCGAGCACCTTGATCTCATTCACGAAGTCGGAGTGGCTTTGGCAGGACTCAAGAAGTTTTTTAACAGCTATTTCCCTCCCATTTGGCATAGTTCCCTGCTCAGATTTAGATAAAAAATGATAAAAATAAAAATCCAAGCGTAACGAAATTTCCATTGCATGAGCTGAAGACAAACAGGAAAGAAATTAAAAAAAAAAAACTAAGAGAAGACCTTGTAAACGACTCCAAATGCACCCATTCCAACATTGTGATTCTTGTCAAAATTATTCGTAGCTGTCTTGATCAACTCCAATGTGAAATGGAACCGTTTATCTGCTCCAATTATGCGAATGTTGACCACATTCTCTGGATCCTCAGAAATTGATCCATCAAGTGGTTCATTTCCTTTCCTCTTAGCTCTCAGAGAACTGGCTAGAGGCAGAGCCAGAGCAGCAAGAATCATAATCAAAAGGCCCAAAGCCCCCAGTGCTACTATAATAATATATCCAGGCTTCATAGCTTTCTCGTTGGATCGATCTGAATCCGATCACAATGCAAACAGATGCATCTGGCAAAAGATGGTATAAACAACCTGAACCTCTTTCAAGCTGAGCCAGGACACTCTTTTGGTCCAAAGCTTGCTTGTGAAGGTATTGCAGTTTCTGGGAAATTAATGTGGAAAGGAAGGAACGAATAGTAATAGGCCACCAAGGCTGGCATGAATCAGGGGCAGAAGAAGATGATGCGTTGAACGTTCAAAATGGGGAAAGGCAGATGTAATTAAACCAAAGCCAAAACAAATATGGTTTCATCAGAAAGGTATGGCATGTTGTTGGTCAGCTATTTCATGTTACGAAACCCTCGTTACCAACTCCTCACAGACGGTTCCTATTGCTCATACGCCATTTGTTAATGTATTAATTAAAGAACCTTTAGGATGGAGAAGATCTGACATCGATATGCATTGAATACCTGTTCATACGCCATGTATTAATGTATTAATCAAAGAGCCTTTTCATACGCCATGTATTAATGTATTAATTAAAGACCCGTTAGGATAGATAGGAGCTGACATCGATATGCATTGAATACCTGTTCATACGCCATGTATTAATGTATTAATCAAAGAGCCTTTTCATACGCCATGTATTAATGTATTAATTAAAGACCCTGAAAAGGATACCCGCCTGCTCTTATCATCGTTGAATCTAGAACAATGCATTAACAAATGCACCAGGGTTCAGCGCATAAGCGATGCTGTAGATCACATATGCCCTCGTATGCTAATGGGGTTATGCTACCAACAGCATGTTCATGTGATTTCTATGAATACCAACCCTTGAGAACAAAAGAGAAAAAAACCCAAACAAAACATCAACAAATAATTCTTGGGGTCGTCGGATAATCCAGCAGAGTTTGCGCCACAGGCTATTTGCAAAAGTATGTCCTTTAAATTTGAATAATTAATGCGCAACGGCTCTTGCCTGTTGGTATCAGAAGACTAAAAAGCGTTAAACTAACAATTCCTCGAATAATTGGAAAGCTTTTAAACCCTTTCTTGGAAGAAAGAAGAGTGGCTTTTGGGGGTATTTTTAAGGTGATACGAAGGTACAGCTTATTTCGTAAGAGCATACAACTCTCTAGTCGTTGGTTAGCCTATTTGATTAGTTAAGATTCTTGACCTTTTAAGTGGAAGTTACCCATTTAAATCCAATGGGTTACAATAATATATAATACTATTACGTAAATTATGAAAAAAAAAATATTTAAATTTTATTTCATAAAAGTTAATAAATTTTGTTTAACCATTTTCTTCATCTTCTTCTATTCTATAAATGTCATTGAAGAATATTATTAAGAAAGAGATTTACTTCTTTAGTATGTGACTTTTACTTTTACATGGCTATGAAAGAAATAGGCATAATAGCAACTTTGAAACATTTTGGTTAATAAAAAAATTAATTAATAGTGTACTATAATACACTTAGTATTAAGAACAACTTATCATACTTCCTAGGTAAATTGTTGATGAGTAGTGAAAGGGTACCCTTATGCCCAACCATATGAATCACGAAGCATTCACACACGATCTGGTTAAATTCCATAGATTCTCTAGTTTTTGGGACACTAGTCTTCTAGAAAGTAAACCTTGCCTTAATGGTCATTCGTTGTCTTCCCAATGACACTTGTGAAGTCTAAAGCTATGATTAAGTGTAATCGAGGCATTCAATGTTTTCAATTATTTTTTAATTATTCTCAATTATTTCGTAAATATTTTTCAGCAATTGAGTTAATGAGATTATTAAGATAGATAGATTAAATACATAAGTACGACCGCTTCGAGCATAACATGTATTCACTTGGTAATCCTAGTAGCGTTATCACTTGGTATGCCTAGTAGCGTAGCGTTTGGTTACCCAGCAGTGGATACGTGGGTTCAAGACGTGTATAGAAAGTGGGAACAGATACTTATGTTAGGATTAGTTAAACAATTAGTTAATTAGTAATTTAGATTAATTAATTAAACTCAGTTTTATCTACATTTTGAACACCTACAATATAAAATACAAAATGATAAAAATCGGATGCCTAAGTTACACTTAACCATACCAACATACATCACAAGTGTAATTGGGAGGATAACAATTAACCTAAAGGCTAGATTCACTTCTTAAAGGGCTAGTGCACTAGAAACAATAAAGTCCGAGGAATTTGATGGGATCATGCATGAACACTTGTGATTCATATGGTTGGGCGTAGGGGTACCTCATTGCTCATCATTGGCACTATTGTCGAGGACTTTGCTTGTGGAATGTGTGCTATTTAGGTCTAAGTGAATATCACTAATATCGTTGTACAAACCTAAAGGTCCATATCATTCCTACTATACATAAAGTATAAAAGCACACTGATAATTTCATTTTGTTTTACAAAATGTCTTCTTCTTCTTGTAAGCATGACGATACTAAACCACCAATCCCACAAGAATGCAAGGTGGTATACACTCATCCAAATGAGTTTGTGCCAAATTTCACCTTCATCCTACATTAGGATGAACAAATGCTATGGCATGATTGTTGATGCGTAAATTTTGGACATGCAAACACCTGTGAAAACTCGTTTTAGGAAACTATAGCCTAGGGCGCCTCCCGTATGGGTACGGAAACCCGAGAATAGTCTCAGCTGGAAAGGGCTATGGCATAAAATAATAATAATAATATTTTTAAGAAAAATATTAAAAACTTAAATTTAATTTTAGGAAAGTTCTATTATATCTTGAAAAACATGGTAAAATAATTAAAAATCAAAATTAAATATTTGTGCAATTTTTGAGTACAATAATCAATACAAAACAAAATTCAAATTAAATTAAAGTTTATCTCATGCTCTATGTTTCAGGTTTCTTGTTCCTGATGTGGATTCTACTCAGGATATCCTGCTCTTGCTGATTGGGAAATGAGAGACCTTCATTGTCTGCCACCCCATCCATTGCAACAACCTGAATGCAGATTGCAGTTTTATTAGCCACGTGCTCTCAATGCACACCAGCTGTCCACTGCAACAAGCGTCTTCCATTTCCTACCATGCGCACCGTCTGTGTGAGATTTGGAGTACTGCTGACGCGCTGTGGGTGTCTGTTATCACCCAGGCGTCTCACGAACCTATTATTTTCTGCCACCTACCAACATAAGAGAGAAGATTGTTGTATTGCGCTGGTGGAGACTGTGGGGGCCCTGATTGCTGCCCCGTGCCGGCTACACCTATGATCGTGCTAACACTGCCGTTGTTGACCACCCGCCTACAGCGCCAAGAGAGACTACCGTGCTCGAGAGACTTGCAGCTGTTGAACAAAAAATGGTCGTTTCCCAACTCTGGCTCCTCCTCCCCTTTGCCTTTGGCTAGCTCCATTGTAAATAGTGGCATGCGGGAGAAACCCTAACCCTAAATTGCCAATTGCCTTTGCCATGTCGACCGCAACACAGTAAAACTAAAATAAGAAAATGAACTAAAAAAAATCCTTAAGTTTTATGGTTTATGTCAAAATACTTTTTTTTTTTGCAACAAATATTCAAATTTCACATTAAGCAAATACTCAATCTTTGTAGCAATTACACCTTACAAAAACACTTTGACTCAGTGAGACAAGAAGAGTGCATGCTTAAATATTGAAAATATAATTCTCCACGATACCGAAAAAAAAATATATGCAGAAATGTTTAAACCGATGATTACAAAGGTGGATAAAGTGTAAAATTAAATCTTCCTACCTTGTGAACTACCCTTGATTCTCTCTTATTTTTTTTCTTGTTTGTTCTTTTTTCATCGTAGTATTCACTTTTTATAAATGCAAACAAAAAGAAAGGTGGTTTAGATGGCTCTATAAAGACTTCTTCTGTGAAATCTGCTTTTAACAGTCGCCATTGTGCATTGCTTGAACATGGTCTTCTCGATTGATCATTGGCAATTTTCCAGGTTGCCCGTTGAATTGTGATTACAGCAGGGAGAGTCAAGGTCAAGGCGTTAACCCTTTTTTAACCTTTTTTTTTTTTTAAAAAAAAACATTTCATTTGGTAATACTGAATTTTCATAGTAGATATTACTGTTGGTCAAGGCCCTATGCCTAGCATGGGTGAGGTTGGCCTCAACACTTAGTCCCCAAACTACAGATTGCATACAAGTGCAAGGACCATAACATTTTGAATGAAAATGCAACAGATGGGTAAACAAAAACAACATGAAACCAGAAATGCAAACTTGAAAGTAAACTATAATGTTCTAAACATGATCAAAATAACCAAATAATCAAAAGAGACACTGACATAGGCCATCCAAACAATCATTTAAATCGAAATATATAATTTATTTTTATTTTAACTAAGATCTATAGATATATATGTGTAGTTATATATATATATATGGAGATATATGCTTAAGCTCTCATTCTCAATATTCTCACAAGGTAACAGTAAGAGTATGCAGACTATTTTGAGCAAGCGACTTATATAAAACTTAATGAGGCGGATGAGCTATAGCTCATGTTACATCATAGTAAGCCACAATTTTCAGATTTTTCCTTGGGTCTTTTTTTTTTAAGAATAAGCAACATATTTTTATTAATGTCCTCTTATTAAACATCTAGCACAAAAATCTAATATTATAAGCACAAATTTTGCATAATCTATTGTACCCAAAAAAAATTGTATAATTTATATGCAACACATGGTGCTAGCCACATTGTTGAATCCATTTATTTTCAATAACATGGATCTACTATTAAAACTTCTTCACTTGAATCTTCCCCTATAAGCCCATGGAAATACATTCCACTAGGCACTAAAACCCCCTCTCACCCTTATATGAATTTGGTTTGATAAAAACATATAATTTGAACTGCCCTTCCAGTAATCGAAAGCTCTCAATCGAAAATCACGAGATCTTATTTGTAGAAGACCATCTAAACAATGAGGAATCTTTTCATTCGTCATTGAATTTGAAAAATTTTGTTGCAGTTTTCCGATATGGTTCACATTACCTCTGAGTGATATGAAAATTGACATTTCATAGAGGTTTGCCACTGTCTGCACTTCACTTTCAAACACATTGAATGGCAAAGAAGTGAATTTCTTTCTACTTGTCAGAATAATGACACTAGTACCAGCAAGGTAAACATAATCATCTATGAATAAAACATTCAAATAATTTTCTCTATTAACATTATCCAACACTAGCAATATGTTAGCATTTTGAAACCTTTTCCTTAAAAGCTTTTTTAGTTGACTTGGATGCAAGGTTGAATCAGCCCTAAGAAGGTTATTAGCAAGCTGTTTGTGGACTTCATTTATCCCATTCTTTTCTATAGTTCCACTAACATCTTCCATAAAGTAGTGCCTTTCAAATAGGGTGTATATTTTATTATAAAGGCAATTTGCAAAGGTGGTTTTGCCAATCCCTCCAATACCACTAACTTCCACCAATGTTACAGATCGACCCTCATTGTGGCACCTCATTATGTCATTCCTAATCTTGATTACATTATCATGTATTCCAACTACTTTTTCAGGAGTAGCAACTTGCCCTGCATTAAGTTCTTTACATACTCTATTGACAATGGTCATACAGAGCTCCCCTTTACCCTCGTAGCCACTAATGTTAGAAACTTTATAGAGAGCATTTCTACACTTTTCAGTGACTTCAGTGTTGTATCTAGAGTTGTGCTTCTGAAAACCCTTACCAAAATCCCCCAGCAAATGTCGTACATCAGCGACTTTCACATCATAGAAGATAGAAATCACCAAAGATAATCCCCTTTTATATTTGTTGAGAATCATTTCCAATTCTTTGAGGCACCACACAGACTATGCATATCCACGGGAAAATATACATACATGCACCTTACAATAATCAATGGCTTCTTTTATCACTTCTGACAGATTGTCTCCACCCTACAACTCTTCTTTGTCCAGAAACACCTCGACGCCTCTGTCTCGGAATAGGTCATACATGTGATAGGCCATGCTATGCTTTGTATCAGGGCCTCTGTGATTAATGAACACTTCAAACCTATTCAAAGTAGTCTTATATACTAAGCATAACCCCATACTTGTACCTGTTGACATGTTGTGAGCATTTGCTGTCACCCCGGCATTGAGAGAGAAGGTTGATAGAATGTTTGCTGGATTCTATGGAGGCCCTGATCACTGATCAAAAGAGAAAGAGCCTAAGGCTAGTTTGTGCCAAATTTCACCTTCATCCTAAATTAGGATGAATAAATTCTATGGTGTGATATGGAGGGTAATGTTGTTTTGCACCCCAATAGATTTGTTCTTGAAATGCTAATTAAAACCCTTAAGAAGTTGGGCATAGTATATCTTCACGAAGAGTACGTTGTGAATGGATATGACACTCAAAACTGTCATCTCACTAAAACACATCGTAAGTGAGACAAATGTCAATAGAGACTCCATGAAGCCACAAAGGGAAAACATTACACTAACCCCTTGTTCTTACTAGATCAAGAGGACCATGAGGATCCTCCCTTGGAAGGTTCTCAACATGAAGATTCTCCACCCCTTGCTAATGATGGTGAGGGTGTGAGCTTGACCCTATCATCAACTATTCATAATCCAGGTTCAAGGAAGAGTGATAGAAAAGGTAGGGACTCAAGTGAACATCGCAATAACAAGGGATCTAATGCTGGAGATCATAAAAAACATAAGAGTGGTGATGGACATTGTGGTGGCAGTGGTAGTCCATCTTCCTCTTCATCCTCTTCATCTAGTTCTAAACATTCCTCTTCATTTGATGGTTCTCATAGAATTTTCCATCAAAAAAACCATGATGAAGATGATTGATGAAATAATAATGACCATGAAGGCCACCAAAATCGAATGGATGGTTGAAACCATCATTGGCATCATCAACATAGTGATGATGATGAGCCTTTACTAGCAACTTGAAGTATGCTTAACATTGCAGAGGTAGTAAGAATTCCAACTAGACATATAAAGGATAATTAGATCAAGTGCCTAGATATGAACAATATCCCAAGATTTGAGGGGGGATACAATTCTGATCTGTAGACACATCTATAAGCTTTTCAAGATGCCTAGTCCTTATAGAATATTGAGAATGAGTGATAGAAACTCAAGATTTTTCCAAGGACACTCATTAAGAAAGTTAAAATTTTGTACTAGTCCTTAGAATCGGAATCTATCCAAAAATGGACTACCATGTTAGAACTATTCAATGATAAATACCAGATGTACTCTAGAATGTCTAATCTGAGAAGGCAAATCCAAGGCTGGAAACAAGGAGCACATGAACCCTTGGATGCTGCCATGGGATGATATTATTCACTCTTACATAGATGCCTTAGCCATGGTTACTCTCAAAGGGAACAACTTTGCCACATCGTGGATGGGCTTAAGGAAAAAACAAGAAGAACCCTTGGGATGTATGCCCAAGGGAGGTTGTCCAAAATGAAAGTTCATTAGATCCAAAGGCTAATTGAGCAAGTAGCAAAAGAAGAAGGTGAGCTATGGAAAAGGGAGAGTGCTAAAGAGTATAATAGGAACCCAGCCATTAGAAAATCAAAGGTTCAATTTTGTGATGAGGAGAAGTCACCACTTGATGAAGTGGTGACCAGAAAGACCTTGCATATCCAAAAATCTATTTTTGACATTTCAGCCAAGGTTAACAAGTTATGGGACTCTTTGGATGAAAATTTTTAAACTACTTTGAAGATTGTTGATGAATCCAAAGAGAAAAATAGTGATCATAATTGTAGATGGAAAAAAGAAGCTAAACGTGCTTACCAAAAAGGTAAGGACAAAGCTACTATAGTAGAGGAAGCTGTGGAGTCTAACTCTAATGATGAAACCAAATGTAACATCTATTAATATGAACATCCAAAGGGATTTTTCCCTATGGTGTCACACTTACAAGAGTCTAGAGTGTAGGCATTAAACCCCTACCTAGCATGTAGGAAAGCTCCAAGATGATTGCCTTATCCTCAAGGCAATCCAAGATAGTTCCACTAGCAACAATAAGATTACTACCCAAGTGGAACTCCTCCACATCCTTATGAATAGTACCAATAGTGCTACCAACCAAAATGATGGAAAATGCCACCACCAAGGCAGTAGTACCCTTATAGGCAACTAGATCCATACAGGTACTATGTTTAGCAACTCATCTCCCCTAGAAGTTCGACAAGTAATGCATCATTCTAGCATCACTAGTATTATCCGGAATACCACCGAACACATTCACTATCTACTTGAGGGAAAATACATATCAGTATCCTTATCATCCTCCACATCCCTCTACACCTACACCTCCACCTTCAACTTAGTTATCTCCTACTCCATCCATGCAGGGTGAAATTCCTCCACAACCATAGCAACGAAATACTACAAGGGCTATAAACTCACAACTAGTTTTTCAACCAAGTGGTCTAGATAATTGATTAAGGAAACAACCTTTCTTCTAGGCCAATAGTCCTCTCTAGCCCTCATAATCTACTCTGGCTAATCGCTCTATATCTCTAGTATCCTCATCCTTTGCATCAAATACCTTTGAGCACCCTTCAAACTAAGTGCTGCCTAAGATCCAAACTATAATGCTAACTCATGTTGTTTCCAACTAGATCAAGGCTGACAACCTTCCTACAAAAAGATCTGATCCAAGAAGTCTACTCATATTTCTACAAATTTCTAGACAAATCCATGCAAGGCTCTTCTTGAGTTTGATTCCAGAGTTAACCTCATCTCCCATGATATGTACAAAGCTTGGAACCTACCACCTCTTAAGAGGAGCAACATCCATTTAGAATTAGAAAAATAGTTTATTACAGTCCCTTTGGAATTAGTAGAGGACATTGTAACCACAATTTGTGGGTGGTCCTATCTTGTGGATTTTCTTGTAATCAAGGTGAACAACTGTAAAAGTGACTTCTCCATCATCATGGGAAGGGCTTGGTTAAGCACGGTTAATGTGTGAATGGATATAAGGGATCTATCTCTTGAAATATCTAAGGAGAATGAGTTAGGAAAAATTGAGAAGAAGTGTATTCCATGCATTGCATACAATGACAATGGGTGTAATTGCATGCAAAGGATTTGGTCAATCAGAAGCATATACATGAAGGCATGCAATCAGTGTGCATAAGAAATTAATATTCAATGGTGTCTGTATGTAGCAACCACAAAGCAGGAGGGCACCCAAAGGTTGATAGCTAATTCAGATAGCAGCACAATATGCATGGAGCCAACTAAGAGCTTAACTTGTGCATATGTAGATGGCATGGACAAAATTGAATAAGTCCATTCCCAACTCTCTAATGAAGATGATGATAATTGTTGGAAAAAGTTGGAGAACCCTAATCACTTCAAACAGGAGCCATTAGAACTAAAAAATTTACTAGTTGGAATGGAATATGCATTTTTAAAGAATGGTAAACCAATCATTATTAATGCCAAACTTGATCCTAAACAAAAAGAAAAGTTGTTAAAAGTGGTGAATAAATGGTCAACAACCTTTACTGTATCATATCTAGAACTAGTAAGGATCAATCCAAGGATATGCTAGCATCGCATCTACACTAACCTAGTAATGAAGCCTAGAAGGCAACTACAAAGGTTGCTAAACCCCAAATTGAAGCAAATCATTAACGAGGAGATAGAGAAACTCCTCAAGGTGACATTTATCTATCTAATCATAGATAGTAAGTGGGTTAGCCCACTTGTAATTGTACCAAAGAAGGATGGTAAATGGCAAGTTTGCATTGACTTTAGATTGTTAAATATGGCAACATTTAAGGATCACTTTCCTTTGCCATTTGTGGATCAAGTATTAGACACCATATTTGGGAATTATTATTATAGTTTCTTAGTTATAGTGGCTATAACCAAATCTAAATTGTGCCAGAAGACCAAGCCAAGATAACATTCATGAGTCCCTAGGGGACTTTTGCATATTGTAAGATGCTATTTGGCCTCTGCAATGCCCTTACAACATTTCAACGTTTAGTCCTTAGTATCTATAAAAAACAAATTAGTAGTGGTTTGAAGTTTTCATGGATGACTTCTCCACCTATGGAGCTACTTTTGAGCAAGCCTTGGACTGACTTGAGTAAGTACTGAAGAAATGTGTTGAGACAAACCTGACAGCCCAAATAAAAAGTAGTTGGTCAATATCTAACAAAGTAAACCTTTCCTAGAACCAAGATGGGCAAGTGTAAATACTGCCTCACCTGATGGACACCCACATTCTATTTTTCAAATCTCCCCCTTCCAACTTAGTTTTGGGGGAGATGGCCACTCATGCTAACCATTACCATGGCCTCTCAGTTTTTCTACCCTTTTTGTTTTTCACATTTTTAATTTTACAAATTTTTGATTTTCAAATTTTTCTAATTTATACCATTTTTAGTACATTTATATTTTCTTGATTATTTTACACTTTCTTATATATTTACTTTATTTTATTTTGTATCTTGTGTTTCTTTTGATTAAGTGTGATATTTTCTCATTTTTGCTAATAAATTTGCTTTATTATAACAGGACACAATGCTGCTCTTGCTATTTACTAATGATGGTTTGTGCTTAATGTGTGATTATTGATGTTTGGTTTCTATTTTTAAATTTTGATGTCCGATGGCTTTGACATGGTTTATTTTTCATGGGACAAGTAGTGAGTCCATGTCATCCATCCATCCAAAATAACTCTATGGTTTTCCTTATTCTAGGAATTTGAGGTCCCTTTTTCATTATTGAAACTCTTAATTAATCAATGATCTTGGTAGTTCCAGAATTAGGAAGGATCCAAAGGTTTGTAAAGGGTATGACTTTAAGGGAACTCAATACTCTTTGTACTCTTATTTTTGCTTGAGTATTTTTTTTTTGCGAACTTCTCACTCTTCCATACCACGAATGATAGGAAGACAAATAACGTCGTTGCACAATGTGGTTTCCATCATTCAAAAAAGAAAAAAAACAAAAACAAAAACAATGGGAATTTAAAACATACTCCTTTGACATCAATAAGTCCTCGCATGGCATTGTTCCCATTTCAAAAAAAAAAAAACAATGGAAATTCAAAGCACACCTCTCGAATAAATAAAAGGGCTACAAGCATTGGTTATGAGACTTGAAAGAAATACACCTATGCTTGAGGGTCTCCTCTAACTAAGGCCCTCTCTCTCTCACTTCCTACTTCTCTCTCCTCTTTATGGAATGGTGGTTGTCTTGTAGGGACACTCTTTTGTCTCAAGTGAATGGAGTGGTCTTAGAGTGGTGATGCAAAGTCACCAAAAGTAGATGGTTTTGGTCTGGACCGAGGATCGGACTTCTCAAGTCATTATAACCACAAATCCACAAGGGACTTCTTATGACCTTAATTTGGAACTCCATTCCACCTTCTCTATCATCCTTCCATGCTACCATAACTCACCTCATTGCTGGGTTCTATGTTATGCTCTATGTCTTAGTCTGATGTATTGGGATTCTTAAGTGGATTCTTTTGGGTTGGTCCTTAACTTTTCATGATCATTAAATCAACTATGGGGCCCAAAAATTCCTTAGTTGAGGTTATTGAAAGGTAAAAAGGGCATGAGCTCACTATGGGGAGGACCCACCTGCATAGCTTTTGGCTTGATTAGTTAAAGTTCCTTACCTTTGACATTGTTACAATCTTATATTTTGTATTTTTCCATTGTGTAAACTGCTCAATACTCCTTAATCTTTCATTGCATTAATCCATTAAATAAATTTTTCTCCATTTTTTAAACATTATGAACTTCAACACCCTCTTCTCATGATTTCATACTATTCTTGATCTTCTAAGCTTTCATTTGACTGCAATTTCATCAAAACATTTCTTGTATTTTGAAAGTTTAACCAAAGTCAATGAAAGTCAATGGTGGTTAATAGCTGTGTCATTGAGGCCTTGTCGACATAGCCGACCCTGTTGATGAGGCCCCATTGTTGAGGCGTCATTGATGCAATGCAAAAATCTTGTATATACTGCCAGACAATTTGGAATTTTTGGTCATTTTCTCATAACACATAGGGAATTTTTGTAATTTTTCAAAGCCCCAAACCGTCTAGAGTCCATAACTTTTAAATTTTTTGTTCAAATCACTTCATTTTTTGATCCTGCACTTACTAGAGGTAATATCTTTATTGTGGGGGCCATAATCCTTAAGGTTTCTAATGCAATTTTCAAAAAAAAATTTCTAACTCCCCTAAGGGTTAGTAACTTTAATTATACATAAACATCAACTTTTTCCAAGTTAACCCTTCTAACAACCTCCAGGATGATTTATTAATGATAAGACATAAATAGAAATAATAATTAAGTTAATTAAATTAGCCATAATTACAACTTAGCCAAGTGTAACTACCCTTAAGGGTTAAGGTATCCTAATTATTTTAAGGTTACAAAATGGTTGCTAATCCATGGTTTTATTGTGATTGTAGAAGGCACCCAAACAAAAGTGCCCATAAGAAGGAGAATCCTTACAACCATGGGAGAAATGATGTAAAAATGAAAGGGGCCAATAAGAACAAGCCCAAGAATAATAAGAGGTGATCCATGCAATGAGACCTCTTCATGAGGAGCCCGAAGTGGAATCTATTTGACAGATTCCAAAAGAAGAAGTGCATATAGAACAATCTTAATGAGGAGAAGCACTTGGACCTATGCCTACGCTTGAGGTCACTCTAACTTAAGCTTTTCTGGACATCATGAAGTCCCAAGAGATCCAAAGATCAATTCTTCAAGAAATAAACTTCAAGCCATTTTTGAAGAAAGCTCCAAAGGATGTTAGAACATAATTGCAAACCTCTTCCATGTGGCCAATCATCATGACTAATGGGGAGTGGTACATGGAAGAAACCTATCTCTTCTGGAATAGCTGAAGGCTAGGGTCTATTGTAAAAATCAAGGATGTTCAAGTGTTCTACTCATTAGATGCCATTACACAAGCACTGGGGTTTCCCAACATTGAAACACAATCGGTGAAAATATCAACAAAAGGTGACCTTGAGGCAAAAAGGGAGTGGACCTAGTGATATTATGAGGTGGCTTATAAGAAGTATGGTGTGCTCACATTGACAAAGCACATTTATTTCAAGATGGCAGCCTATCACCTCAATCCAACTATGAGGCCAAGTAAGATGACTGCCTTCTCCACTCATGCATGTGTTGCTCTAAGTAGGAAATTTTTCATTAACCTTCCACAGCTAATTTATTTGGAGATTAAGAAGCATTTCAAGGAGAACAAATGTGGAAGGAGGAGCTTGCACTTTCCATGCCATATAAGAAAAGTTTGTAAGAGGAAAGGTATTGTTCACTATTCCAATGACACTCTCAAACATACATCGAAGGCACATTCAATCCTTGAGCATCTACAACAAATCTAAGAGTATCTCTTAAGAAAACAAAAGTAGCAAGCAGGAATGAGAGGGGAGGATCCATCTATGTATCAGGTAGCAATGAGTCACCTTAATGAGATGGCTCAAATAGTTAGTCATATGGAGAGGGGTGGTTTCATTTTCTCTATCCAAAGAATGCAACTACCTTCAAGGTTAGATCCTAATGCTTGGGAGGTAACGGTATCATTAGCAACACATCATCTATTCCTAGAAATCTATGGGAATGCTACCACTTTCTTGGTGAGGTTGGAGGAAGGTGAAGAGGCATCTGTCTTGGTGATGCAACACTAAGGGTAGAAAACAATGATAGAAGTTGTAGTTGACCATGTAGCTGAAGCACTGAATGAACCTACAACATCTGTACCAAATGTATCTACACTCCAAGATGTGCAAACATTCGTAGGCATAGTTAGTGGAAAATTAAACATAGCCCAACATGAACAACTGCTGGAATGACTGGTAGGAATTGGGCAACTAACTTTGGATATCTTTGATTTTCTAAAGAAAATCACTTTAACCTAGTTGGAGTAGCTGAATGTAAGGGGCAAATGCATAATTTTGGAGGGACAACTAGAAATGGCCCAAGAGAAAAATCAATGCTTGGCTGTGGAGGTTGCTGAACTTTATGCTCAACTTTCAGAGTAAACAATCCTTAGCCTAACAACGACAAGAGATGAAGCTATCAAACAACTTTAAGAATTAATTCAAAAGGCTAAGGAGGAAGCAGTAATGGCCATCTTCCAATAGTCGATGGCAAAAGCTAAAACACATTCAATTAAAAGGAACTTGAATTAGATGCACCAAGAAAATGAAGCACTAATTGCACAAAATCATCACCTACGAAATGTTGATGCTCAAAGAGATAAAATGCAAGAATTTATTCATCAATAGTAGGAGCAACTTACCAGGGTCAACACTGAATTAAGAAAATTGGCCATAGAGAACCAAAATTTGTTAATGGAGGAGGTACACACCTTGAAACAAAATTCTACCATTGAAATCACCACTTGGAAGAATGAAGCTCTCAAGTTTAAGAGAGTGAGAAATTACTATAGGGACTAGGTTGGCTTGCAAAAAGAAATCAATGAAGAAGAAATCTAGATGACAAAGGCTAAAGTAAATGAAGCCCTCTAGCAACTCTAGCAAGAAAGAGAGATGTGGCAACCCATCCTTGATGGGATTGATGCCTACAACAAAGCAGAGATCTTCTTGAAGGAGTTGTAGATTAAAGAAATGATAGAATATATGGAGTTGGTCAATCTTTGTTATGTAAACTTGGCAATGCTGACAACCGAATAACCATAGTCTAAATTAGAGAAGCAAGTGGCTATCTCACATTTATTATACGATGCTGAGTTCAAACACTACAAGGACACCAAGTAAAAGCCTGAAACTACTAATGTTGAACTTGAAGTCCTTAAAGGAAGATTCACAGATCAATGATCCATCACCAAGGACCTAGCCAGATAGTTGAATAACTACCATGAGCTAAAGAACATAGTGTGAGTGTTTGACATTGAATGCAAACAATTCACTACCTAGTTTGTCATTGCTAAGAAGTTGTTTCCAGCAATCCCATATCCTTGGGAGGTGCCCATTCCAACCGACATTGGGAAAGCTATGTGGATAGTGCATGATCGTAGGAGTAAGGAGGAGAAAATCAAAGCACTGCTAGATGCTTTTTTCCTTCCACCTGAAGTTGTAGTAGTAGTAGGACAACCACAACCTCAACCATCACTAGTGCATGAAGCCAGTGAAGATCTCTTGGAGCCTTAGGAACCACCACCACCTAGGACCATTTGATCTTGTCCAATTTTTAATGAGTTGTGTCATGGTGTTTAATTTGTGTCCTAAACAACACCATTTTTGTAATATGTTGATTTGTACACCCAAGCACTCCATTTTTTACTATCAAGTCAGCCAAGTTTGTCTTATTGAAAGAAAAGTTAATCAATAATCCCATACCTTCCCAATTTTGTAAAAGGACTTGAGGATGAGTTTTCATTTAGTCATGGGGGTATGAAGAGGCATCGTTGGTTGGCTACATTAATAAGGCCTTGTCAACATAGCCTACAACATTGGTGAGGCCTTGTCCACGAGGCTTGTTGATGCATTTTGACCTGCATGGATGATGCCTTGTTGATGTTGTGTCTATGCGTTGCCTATAAATATGCACCTACTTGTTTAATTTATGGGAGGGAAGATTTCAATTATAGTGAAGCTCTTGCATTTTTTCCATCAAAAATTTAGAATTTTTCCTTGAGTGCCCACAACAGGAGTCATTGAGTATACAGATCTTTATTCGAGCATTATTGTACTTGAGCACGACAATGTGTGCGACAATAAAGATGAGCTTTCTAATAAACCTTGTAGCACTTTGGATAGATTAGCTTCTTTATTTATGCAATCAATATTTTCAATTATTTGTTAATTATTCTTAATTATTTTCCAAATATTTTCCAGCAATTGGGTTAATGAGATTATTAAGATAGATAGATTAAATACATAAGTACAAATGCTTCAAGTGTAACACATATTCACTTGGTAATCCTAGTAGCGTTATCACTTGGTATACCCAGTACCATAGTATTTGGTTACTCAGCAGTTGATATGTGGGTTCAGGACGTGTACGGAAAGTGGAAATAGATACTTATGTTAGGATTAGTTAAATGATTAGTTAATTAGCAATTTATATTAATTAATTAAACTAATTTTTATCTACATTTTGATCACCCACAATATAAAATACAAAATGATAAAAATCAGATGCCTCAGTTACACTTAACCATACCAACATACATCACAAGTGTAATTTGGAGGACAATAATTGATCTTAAGGCTAGATTCACTTTCTAAAGGGCTAATGCTTTGGAAATGATAAAGTTCATAGAATTTGACTAGATCGCATGTGATTGCTTGTGATTTTTATGGTTGGGCATAGGGGTACCTCACCACTCATCATGAAGTAAATTGAGAACTAATGTAATTTAACTATTTAACTAATCTCTAACTAGTCCTAACATAAGCATTCAATCCCTCTTTCTATACACATCCTGAACCCACATATCCACTACTGGGTTACCAAGTGCTATGCTACTAGATGCACTAAGCAATAACATTGTTGGGATTACCAAGAAAATACATGTTTACGCTTAAAGTGGTCATACTTATGTATTTAATCTATTTAGCTTATCTCACTTAATTACTTAATTAGCTTAATTATTGAGAAACATTGAATAAATAACTAAAAACATTAAATGCATGAATAAAACATCTAAACTATATAGAATGCTGCAAGGTTTATCAAGAAGCTCATCTTTATTACCACACGCACTTTTGTGCTCAGGTACAATAGTGCTTGAATAAATATCTATACACTCAATGACTCATGCTGCAGGCACTCGGGAAAATATTCTAACTTTCAAATGTAAAAACTACAAGATTTTGGCTACTACTATGACTTAATGTCCCATAAACATGGCTATGAGCTTGTATTTATAGTTTTTGATACAAGATTGCATTGACGAGGTGTTTTAGAGGTAGCAAATGCTACATTGACACAACCCCATTGATGGGGCAACACCACATAAATAGGGCCTCATTGATGGATGCTCATCGATGAGGTTGTGTTAATGGGGGCTCATTAATGTGACACTTTGATATTCATATCCCTATGGTTGAATGAAAAGTCATCCTTGAGTTCATTTACAAAATTGGAAAGGTATGGGATTATTGACTAACTCTTAACAAAACAAACTAACTTGACAAAACCGAGTGCTTGAGTGTACAGATTAACACATTATAAAAATTGTGGTGTTCATGATAAAAAATTAAACACCATGACATCACTACAAAAAATTGGACAACACTTCCTCTAATGGCATGAAGGCAGTGGAGAAGGTCAAACAATCTTAGGCAGTGGTGGCCCCTAAGGTTTTGAAGGACCTTTGATTGCTTCAGGCATGTGCGGTAATTGAGGCAGATGTGGTTGCAACCTCTAGTGAAAGGCAAAAGGCATCCAGTAATGCCTTCATCTTCTCCTCCTTACTTTGAGAATCATTCATAGTCCACATGGAATCACCAATGTGGGATGGAATGGGGACATCCCATAGATAGGGCATTACAGGGAACATCTTCTTTATGTTGACAATCTAGCTAATGAATTGTTTGAATTTGATATTGAATGCCCTAACTATGTTTTGTAACTCATGATAGTCATTCATTTTTTTGGCTAGGGTTTGGGTAGTTGATCATTGATCAGTGAATCATGCCTTGAGAACTTTGAGTTTAGCATTTTCCATTGCAAGCATTTACTTGATATCTTTGTGATGCTTGAACTCAGTCTCTATAGCAAGTACAAGCTAGCCACTTATTTCTCAAGTTCCAATCATGGCCATCCAAAAGTCAACATAGCCAGATTTTCATAATGGAGATTGGCAAGCTCCATGTATTCAGTCATCTCCTCAATTTGCAACTCCTTCATGTAGATTTCTACATTGTTGTAAGCATCTATCCCATAAAAAATGGGTTTCCACAATTCTCTTCTTTGCTAGAGTTGTTAGAGGGTTTCATTCAATTTTTCCTTCATCAATTAGATGTGTTTTTCATGCACTTTTTTTTTGTAGATTGACCTATTCTCTATAATGATCTCTGACTCTCTCAAATTTGAGAGCCTCCAATTTTTAGACAGCTACCTTAATCATAGTTTTCTAGGGAAGGGTGCGAACCTCCTCCATGGAGAGGTTTCTATTCTCTACTACCAATCTCCTCAATTCTATGTTTGCTCTAGCTAGTTGCTCCTGCTATTGATGAATAAATTCAGTTAACTATTGTTTATGTTCATTAGCATTTTATAGGCAATGGTTCTCTATAGTCAACTGTACATTCTCCTAGTGAGTCTAGTCCAAGGCCTTCTAAATTTTATGCTCTATGGCCTCTACCAAGGATTGATAAAACACCACCATCTCCATGACACCCCCAACCCCTTTTAGTTTGGTGTTCCATAGCTTCATCTCTTGTCAATGCTGGGTTGAGAAATGTAGGGTCGACAATCTAGGCTCTTAATTCGACAACTTCAATAACCAAGCATTCATTCAATTCCTTGGTTATTTCAAGTTACCTCTCCAAGATAATGTTCTTGTCCATTGCCTTAAGTAGCTCCAACTAGGTTGTAGTGATATTGTCTAGAAGGTCAAAGACATCTAGAAGTGGTTGCCTAGTTCCTACTGGTTGATCTAATAGTTCTTCATGTTGTGTTGCATTTATGCTATTGCTTGTGGTTCCTATGAACATATGCAAATCATTGAGTGTAGTGACATCTAGTGCAGATGCTACAAGTGCATTGAGCATTTTGGCTATTCAATCAGCAACCGCCTCTACTACGGTCTCTTTCCCTTAGTGTTGCATCACTAATATAGTTGCCCCCTCACCTTTCTCAAAGCACGTCAAGAAGGTTGCAACATTCCCAAAGATTTCTAGCTGTGACTATTATTCTACAAGAGATACTATGATCTCTTTGGTGCTTAAATTCAACCTTGTAAGCAACTACATTCTTTAGGCAAAGAAAATGGATCCACCTCCACCCATCAAGCTAATTATTTGGGCCACCTCATTGAGGTGACTCATTGCTAGTGTGTACATAGATGGGTCCCTACTACTCATGTCTGCTCGTTGCTCTTATTCACTCAAGAGCCAGTCAAGGTATTTGTAAAACCATTAGGTGGTTGTAGTGATGTCTAGCATAGTTTTCTGAGTGGTAGGTGAAGGTGGTGGTTGCTACTCCTCTTCTTAGATAGTGATTACAAGCATCTTATCTCTCATCATTTCCACTTAGTTGGTAGCCGAAACGGTCCTGATAGTATCATTAGTGTAACAGACTATTCCTCCCCTTTGATAAAGTTTCCTAATGAGGCATGGGAAGGAGATTGTCTTTCTTCCATGTTTATTTTCTTTAAACCACTTCTCCATCTTCAGATAGATCAGATGTGGAAGGTTGATAGGGAATATCCCACTTAGAGCAGCACATGCTCAGGTTGAGAAAGCAATTATTTTTCTTGGCCTTTGGGATTGAGGTGGAAGGCCTCAATCTTGTAATGAATCCTCTTTACTGGTGTGAGTGCATCAAACTCCTTGTGGTCGATGCCATAGCACACTTGCATCCATTATTTCTTGATACTAGGATTTACTTGCACTAGGATCTCAGTAAGGCTTGTCCCTGCTTCTAGCAACCAAAGCATTGCAATAATGACCTACATCAAGTAGGACATTAATATGTCCTTGATTTTTACTATTGATCCAAGTTGCCTATTATTCCAAAATAAAAATTTCTCTCCCATGTACCACTCCCCATTGAAAGTGATGATTGGCCACATGGGAGAGGCCTTCAGTTGGTCCTACACTTCTTTTGGTGCTTGCTCTAGGAAAGGGCCAAAGTTTAACTCCTAGAGAATATTTTTTTGGACCTCCCTCAACTTGATCTAATTCAAGCAAGCCTCTATCAAGGTCACCTCAAGATTTTTTGGTCATGCTAGTGCATCATCCCAATGGAAGTGTTCTATTGCTATTGTTGGTTTTGGAAACTATCAAATAAACTCCACCTTGGCCTCTTCCCAAAGAGGACTTGTGGTGTGGATTGTAAGTAGTTATTCTTGGGTCTGTTCTTGGCCCCTTCCTATTCTAGGTCATTTCTCCCTTGGTTGAGATGGTCTTGCTTCCTACGTGTGCTTTTATTTTGGTGCTATCTACAGTCACAACACATATATGGATCAGTAGATATAATGTGTAACTTTAAATTTTTGAATACCTTCTCTCATTATTTAGTTATACTTTGGATAAGGTTGGATCATGGTAGATTGATTATTTTATTAATTATTTATTGTATATTTCACTAGAGCTTGTTAGAAAGATTTAACTCTTATAATTTAATGTTTAATAGTTGGTTTTTTAGTTAAACCTTTATGAATTTTTTTTGTCAAAAATGGCATATTTGTAACCCCCATTACAAAGATATTACCTTTGGTAGCTATAGGGTCAAAGAACAGAGTGATTTGGATAAATGGTTAAGAAGTTATGGGTTTTGAAAGGTTTTGGGCTTTAAAAATTTAAAAACCTCCCTTGGAGTTTGTGAGAAAATGTAAACATTTCAAAGTGGGTTGCATATACATATACTATTTTTCTGGCACATCGATAGGGCCTTGTATATGGGCCCTTGTATTTGAGTTTGCTTCATTGATGAAGCTTGGTATATAGAGCCCATAGGAAAAATTTTGAAATTTGAATGTCTCAAAAAATATAAGAAATTTTTCAATGAATTGGGATCCATGGAGTTTCAGAAAATCCAAGAATATGATGAAATCATTGAATAGGATCTTTGATAGCTCAAAAATTGAAAAATTCGACAAAGAATTCTTTTATTAAAAGAAATTTGTAAAAGAGCACCTAGTGTAATGTAGAAGATGGGTGTACGAAAGATTTTGATTGCAATAATGCCTAAGGGTAAGGTGCTTAATGAATACAACCAAAGGATATGCAAGTGAATCGTCCCCATAGTAGGTACATGCCTTGTTTGTCCTTGTATAACCTCAACCTAAGGAGTTCATGGATCCCATAAGTGATTAATGGTCATGGGAAGTTAAGGACCAAAACTCGAAAGATTCTACCTAAAAATTCAAATACATCAGCAAAGATAGATGATGGAGAAGGTGGAATGGAATCTCAAATTTAGATCATAAGAAGTCCCTTATGAATTTTATGTTTAAAATGACCTGAGAAGATCCATCCTTAGTCCAGACCAAAACCAACCTCTTTCAATGACCTTGCATCACCACTCCAAGACTGATCCACCCCCTCAAGACACAAAAGTGCTTTAAAAAAACAATCACCATTCCATAAAGAGAAGAAAAGAGAAGTAGGAAGTGTGAGAGGGCTTTAGTTAGAGGGGACCTTCAAGCATGGGTAACATGTTTTTCTAGTCCCATAACTAGTGCTTGTAGCCCATTTATTTGTCTAAGGGATGTGCTTTGAATTCCCATCTTCTTATTATTTTTTTTGTTTTTGTTTTGTTTTTTTTTCTTTTTGGATGGGAACCACACCATGCAAAGACTTTATTTGACTTTTTGTTAGTAGTTAGAACAAAATGGTAAAGATTCCATGAAAACACTCGAGTACCTAAGTAGAAGAGTACAAAAGGTATTGACTTTTCTTGAAGTCACACCCTATACAAACCTTTGTATCCTTCCCAATTCCAAAAATTACCAAGGTCACAAATTTATTAAAAGTTATCTGATGAAAGGGACCTCAAACTTCCAAAAAAAGGAAAACCATAGAGTTTGTGAATGGGTGGATGTTGTGGACTCACTACCTGTTCCATGAAAAAGAAACTATAACTAAGCCATTGGTACAAAAATTCAAAAATAGAAACTAGACATTAGCAACCAAAACATAAAGCACAAACCACCATTAGTAATAGTTACAACACCACTATGTCCTATTGGCACAAAGCATGTTTATTGGAAAAAATTTAAAAATCACATTAAAAAAATAGAGTAAAATATATAAGAAAGTGTAAAATATTCAAGAAAGATTCAAATGTACTAACTATGGTGTAAAACAAAAAATGGTGTAAAATGGGAAGAAGTTTTAAAATAAAAAAGGGTGTAAAATAAATAACTTGCAAAATTAAAAATGTGAAAAAACAAAAAAAAATAGAAAAACTAAGGAGCCATATGGATGATTAGCATGGATGGCCATATCGTCCACAACTAAGTTCAAAGGAGGAGATTCAAAAAATTGAGCATGGTTGTTCATTCGTTGAGGTAGTTATTGCACTATCTTGCTTTGGTTCATGGAAGGCTTTATTTGTTGGATGTTGACCAACTACTTTTTGTCTAGGATCTCAAGTTTATATATGATCATGGCCCTAGAAGGAAAGATTTCTTCAATTACATAAGGTCCCTTCCATAATGTTTGGACCTTTGTCTTGTGGGATACATGTGTGGGATTCTAGTAGAGAACCTTATCACTTGGTTGAAATTTTACTTTCCATATTCTAAGGTCATGTTGTTGTTTGTTGTATGCTTTGTGCACTTCATTCAAAGATAGGACCACTAATCAATTTTCATCTAGCATATTTATGTTCATCAATCTTTCTCTTTATGCCAAGGTTAGGTGAAGGTCCAAGTCAAAAGCTATTAAAAGTGTTCAAAGCTTGGATTAAATTGGAAGTGTTGAAATTTTTCTGCATACTAGCTCATAGGGAGAGTAGCCAATAGGGAGTTTCCATGTTGAGTAGTAGGCCCAAAGGACACATTGAGTTTTGTGCTCTAATCTCTCCTATATTTTCTTATGGTACTTGTTAGGATCTTTGTAATCTCCCTATTGGTGACTTTTGCTTAACCATTGGCTTAGGGGGTGATAGGGTGTTATTAATTTATGTTCAACCCCCAAGCGTTGCATAAAATTTCTAAAAGTGGCACATATAAAATGAGTTCCATTGTCAAAAATTAGTGCACGTGGCACCCCAAACCTATTTATAATATGTACTTGTACAAATTTAGTAGCAGTGTATGATGTATAATTAGTGACAGCTACTGCTTCTGCCCATTTGATGTAGCAGCTGACTACTATGATGATGTATGCCTTTCCATTGGACATGGGCATTATGGGATCCATGAAGTCTATGCCCCATATGTCAAAGGGTTCTAATAATTGAATCCACTATTGAGGATCCTCCATTCGTGTAGTGATCCAACCATCTCATTAATAGCACTCACAAAATCAAACAAATTGATGGGCATCCCTAAAGCTTGTAGGTCAATAGTATCTTGCCATCAAGATTTTTATGGTCATGCATCTCCCTGCATAGTGGCCTTCGCAAGGGCCTTTGTGAGCATCATAGAGAACACATAGTTAATCCACATCAAGGACACACCAAAGAACTAAGCCATTAGTGCACACCTTATAAAGATGTTCATTTATTTCCATAAAGTACTTTACCCAATGAAGAAACTATTGTTTCTTCCTAAAGTCCAGATCTTATGGCATCTCCTAAGTGAGAAGGTAAGTGAGGATGCCATCATACCATTTTGGTTTAGGGGGAACTTGGTCATTTATTGCTCCTATAAAGAGGTGTTCATCTAGAAATTGATCAAAGAGTGGACTCTCCTCCTCTTTATTATTCCATCTTAATTGAGAGAGATGATCAGTGATCACATTCTTAGTTCCTTTCCAATCTACTATTGTGAGATCGAATTCCTACAAAATCATAAGCCACTATATGATATGGGGGCTCACCATTGGCTTGTCCATTAGAAAGCATATGACATTATGACCTATGTGCAAAAATACTTTGTATCCATGCACATAGTGCCTAAACTTTTTAAGAGCATACACCATTGCCATCAATTCGTTTTTCATGGTGGTGTAATTCAACTATGCACCAATAATGCTTTCGCTTGCATAGTGAATGTAATATGGACATTTCTTATTATCTAGTTGCATAAGCATGACTCCCAAGGAATAATTAAATGCATCTATCATTATATGAAATGATCTAAACTAGTTTGGTGCTCAAGGAATTGGAGTTTTTATGAGCTTCTCCTTTAACTATTGGAATGCATGTTCACACTCCTTAGTCTAGATGAATGGAGCATCTTTCTTTGTAAGCTTAACCAGTGGCTTTGTGATCTTGGAGAAATTCTCTATAAAGCATCAGTAGTAGCTAGTATGTCCAAGAAATGATCATATGGCTTTGGTTGTATTTAGTTGGCATGTGATTCCTTAAATGATCCTTATCTTTTTCAGGTCTATCTCAATCCCTACCTCAATAATTTTGTGCCCCAATACTATGCCTTCCTTAACCATTAAATGGATTTTCTACCAATTGAGCTTGAAGTTTGTTTTAATACATCTTTTTAGTACTTTATCAAGCTAATATAGGGCTTGCTCAAATGTAGCCCATAGGTAGAAAAGTCATCCATAAAGACTTCTACCTACTACCAATCAACTATTGAAAAATGTTGCAGGGGCATTGCATAGACCAAATGGCATCTTACAATTTGCAAAAGTTCCCCAGGAACACATGAATGTTGTCTTGGCTTGATCCTTTGGTTTGATTTGGATCTAGTTATAGCCACTATAACTATATAAGAAGCTATAATAGTAATTCCTAGAGATAGTGTCCAACACTTGGTTCACAAATGGTAATGGAAAATGATATTTAAATGTTGTCATGTTCAATAGCCTAAAGTTGATGAATACCTACCACTTACCACCTTTCTTTGGCACAATTACAAGTGGGCTAACCCACTCACTATCTGCGATGGAATAAATGAACTCCACCTTGAGGAGTTGTTCTATTTCCTCCTTGATGATCTACTTCAACTTGGGTTCAATCACCTCTATAGCTACCTTCTTGGCTTCATGGTTAGGTTAGTGTAGATATGATGCTAGCATATCCGTGGATTGATGAATTTGAAATATGACCAAGCAAAGGTTGTTGGCCATTTGTTGACTAGATTCAATAACTTATATTTTTGTTCAAAAGCAAGATTTGCATTGATTATAACTGGCTTGCCATTGTTTAAAAATGCATACTCCATGTCGATTGGTAGAGTATTTAACTCTAGGGGCTTCTACTTGAAATGATCAAAGATTACCAACTCTCCCCAATAGGTATCACCATCTTCATCATCATAGAGTTGGTGATGAACTTGCTCAAGTTCATCCATGCCTTTGACATAAGCACATGTCAGGCTCTCAGTAGTTCCATGTATATTGTGCTACTATTAGAGTTAGCTATCAACCACTAGTTTCCCTCCCATATTGTGGCTACTACATACAAGCACCTTTGACTATTTATTTCATGTGAACACTGATTACATGCTATGATGAATGTACTCTTAATGGAATATATTTTTTGCATGCAATTGCACCTATTATCATTGTACATGATGCATGAAACATGCTTCTTCTTTAGGCATCCAAATTTATTTTCCTTAGAGATTTCCAAGTAGAGGTCCCTAATGCCTATTCATACATCAATAGTACTTAACCATGCATGTCCCATAATGATGGGAAAGTTGCCTTTGCAATTTTCTACCTTGATTACTAGAAAATTAGCAGAATAGGACCACCCACAAACTATAGTTACAATGTCCTCCACTAATACCAAAGGAATAGTGATTTATTGGTATGCTAATTCCAAATGGATATTGCTCTTCTTGAGAGGTGGTAGGTTCTAGGCCTTATACATGTCATGGGAGATGAGAGTAACACTAGAACTAGAATCAAGAAGAGCCTTGCATGACTCATACCAATGATTTGTAAGTAAATGAGAGGGCTTATTGGATTAGATCTATTTGTGGGAAGATTGTTAGCCTTAATCCAATTAGAAATAGCATGAGTTAATGTCACAATGAGGATCTAGGGTAGCATTTAGTTTAAAGGGTACTTGAATGTGTTTGATGTAGAGGATGAGGGTGTTGAAGATATAGGGCAACCAACTGCATTAGGTTATGAGGGTTTGGGAGGACTAGTGGGTCGAAAGAAGGGTCATTTTCTAGAATGATTGTCCAAACCACTTAACTAGAAGGAAAGATGTGAATGTATAGTCCTCGTAGCACTTTGTTGCTATGGCTATGGGGAAATTTCACCTTGCATGGATGGAGAAAGAGGCAACTTGGTTAAGGGTAGAGGAATGTGTGCAAATAAATGTGGAAGATGGCATGGATATGGGTGCTCCCCTCAAGTAGATGATGAATGAGTTTGATGATACTCTAGAGGACAATAGTGATGTTGGAATGAGGCATGGATTACAAAGCTTTGTGGAGAAACAGGCTACTAAACATAGTACCTATATGGATCTAGTTACCCGTAAGGGTACTACTATCTTGGGGGTGGCATTCCCCATTACTATAGTTGGTGCCACTATTGATATTGTTCATATGGTTGTGGTTAAAGCTCCACTTGGATAGTAAGCCTATTGATGTTGGTGAAACTACCTTGGATTTCCTTGTAGATAAGGCAATCATCTAGGTGCTTCCCTATGTGCGAGTTTAGAATTTAACATGTACACCTTAGACTCTTGTAAGTGTGACACCATAGGGTAACATTCCTTTGGATGTTCATATTGATAAATGTCACACCCAACATCATCATCAAAGTCTGTCTCCACAACCTTTTCTACTACAGTAGGTTTGCCCTTACCTCTTTGGTAGGCACATTCATCTTCTTTCCACTTCCTACAGTCATGATCACTATTTTTCTCTTTGGATTCTTTAGCAATCTTCATAGAAATTTGGAATTTTTCATCCAAAGAATTCCATAATTTTTAAACCTTTGCTAAAATATCAAAAATAGATTTTTTAATGGGTAAGGTTTTCTTGTTCATCATTTCATTGAGTCGTGGCTCCTCCTCATCACAAAATCATACCTCCATTTTCCTTATGGAAGGATCCTTATTATATTTTTCTATAGTTTTCCTTTTTGCAACTCACCTTCTTCTTTTGCAACCCACTTTATCAACCTTTATATCTAATGAGCTCTTAGTTTGGATAGTCTCCCTTGGGCATAAACCCCAAGAGTTCTTCTAGTTTTTGCTCTAAGCTCATCTATGATGTGGTAGAGTTATTCCCTCTTAGAATAACCATGAATAGGGCATCAATGTAAGAGAGACTAGTCTATGCCCATGGTGGCATCCAAGGGCTCATGTATTCCTTGTTTCTAGCCTTGGATTTGCCTTCTCAGGTTGGACACTTTGGAGTACATATGGTATTTATCATTAAATAGCTCAAGCATTGTACTTCATCATCAAATAGATTTCAACTCCAAGGATTGGTACTAGCTTTCTGCTTCCTTGATGAGTATCATGGGAATAACTTGAGTTTCTACCAATCATTCTTGATGTTTTGTAAGACACAGGTATCGTGAAAGGCTTGTAGATGGTTTTGTGAATTAAAGTTATATCCCCCCTCAAATCTTGGGATATTATTTATGTCTAAGTGCTTGATCTGACTAGCTTTCACATACCTAGTTGGAATCTTAACTGCCTTTGCAATGTTAAGAATACTTCAAGTTTCCAACAAGGGCTTATCATAATTATTATTTTGTTGTCATCGATGATGTACTCTATTACACCTTTCATTATTGTGGGCATGTTGATTAGTATTATTGCCCCCTCTGCTCACCTCCATCACAATTTTTCTTTTTGCAACATTTTCAAAAACCAAAATAAGAAGAAGGAAGAGATTTAGATAAAGAGGATAAAGAAGGAGAAGGACTACCACCACCATGGTATCTATCAATTTCCCTTCAGTTTTCATGACCATGTTTGTCATTTTTCTTACTATCTTGATGCTTGTCTGATCCCTTCCCTTAACTGCCATCTTTCCCTAAACCTAAATTGTTAATTGTGGACCATAGATTCAGGGCCCAATCCTCATCACCAGTAATAAGGGGTGGATAATTCTCATGTTGGGAGCCCCCTAAGGAAGAGTCCTCATTGTCATCTTGGTTCAGCAAGAACAAGGAATTGGTGAACTATTTCTCCTTCACATCCTCATGATGCTTCTCGTAGTGTTGATCTTGCTTGCATTGTGTGTCAGTGGGACAATAGTCTTGGTATTTGTAGTCATGCACAACATACTCTTCTTAAAGATCATGGATGCCTAGATTCTTAAGAGTTTGAAGCATCATCACAAGCACAGATCAATTAAGAGGCATTACAATGTTGCCTTCCATATCACACCATTATAGTTGATCATCCTAATGTAGAATGAAGGTGAAATGAGGAACATACTCATCTAGATGAGTATATATCACTTTACACTCTTATGGGATGGATAATTTTTGTATCATTTTTTCTATGAAAAGGAGAAGAAATTTTGCAAAATAAATACAATATTAATGTGATTTTGTAGTTATATTATTTGAGAATGATGTTGACCTTGGGGTTTGTCCAATGATGTTAATGATATTTACTAATCCTAGATAGTGCAAATTTCAACAAAATAGAGTCCCTAACAATGGTACCAAGGATGAGTGATGAAAGGGTACCCCTACATCCAACCATACGAATCATGACGCATTCACGTGTGATCTGGTTGAATTCCATGAAATTCCTAGTTTTTAGTACACTAGCTTTCTAGGAAGTGAGCCTTGCCCTAATGGTCATTCATTGTCTTCCCAATTACACTTGCAAAGTACAAAAGTATGATTAAGTGTAATCGAGGCATATGATTTTTGTCATTTTATGCTTTATGGTTTTGATACTTAAAGAGAGAGATGAAGTAAATTGAGAACTAATTTAATTTGACTATTTAACTAATCTCTAACTAGTCCTAACATAAGCATCTAATCCCACTTTCCATACACGTTCTATACCCACGTATCCACTACTAGGTTACCAAGTGCTATGCTACTAGGCACACCAAGAAATAACACTACTAGGATTACCAAGCAAATATGTGTTTATACTCAAAGTAGTCATACTTATGTATTTAATCTATTTAGCTTATCTCACTTAATCACTTAATTAGCTTACTTATTGAGAAACATTGAATAAAAAATTGAAAACATTAAATTCATGAATAAAACATCTAAACTATCTAGAATGCTGCAAGGTTTATCAAGAAGCTCATTTTTATTATTGCACACACTATCATGCTCAAGTACAACAATGCTTAAATAAATATTCGTACACTCAATGACTCTTGTTGTAGGTACTCGAGAAAATATTCTAACTTTCAAATGTAAAAATTGCAAGAGTTTGGCTACTACTATGACTTGATATCTCATAAACATGGTTGTGAGCTCATATTTATAGTTTTTGCTATAATATTATTTCAATGAGGGCCTAC
Organism: Gnetum montanum; assembly: GCA_015680685.1. Classification (NCBI taxonomy): domain Eukaryota; kingdom Viridiplantae; phylum Streptophyta; class Gnetopsida; order Gnetales; family Gnetaceae; genus Gnetum; species Gnetum montanum. Next base: position 10,357 of record MNCI01029103.1, on the reverse strand, counting down.
AGATGTAGCAAACACTAGGTCGATGTGGCCCTATTGATGAGGTAACACCATGTAAATGGGACCCTATTGATGAGGCCATGTCAATGGAGGTCTATCAACATAACACTTTGACGCTCATCAACTACCAATGTCATCTTGCATAATATAATTAGGATCATTACCTAGAGCCATAGTGCTCATCTAGTTTGAGAAGGGCTAGTAGATGGGTAAAAGCTTAACCTCTTCAAGTAGCTGCACATAGGCTCAAACACAATTCTTCAAATAATTATATAACTAAATGTACTTTTTACTAGAAATAACAAGTAGTCACATGTAGGATGTTTGAAATTTAAGTTAATCAATGTTGACTTCTAAAGTCCTTGATGTTGTATGGAAACATATGATGTCATAGATAAAATATATCAAAGGCTAGTAAAGTCTATAAGTACTACCCAAAAACCACATTAAATGCATTTTTTTTGATCCCGTAGTAGCAAAACTATGGTAATTTCATTCCATAGTAGTTAGAATTTGTAAGTGAGATCTCATAATGTGATGTGAAATAATTAAACAATATTTATTCAGGTGCTATGTTCTTAGACATATTACATAATAAAGATCAAGATTACATTGCAAGAATTTAATATAGCATAGAATTTATATTTAATGCACTTTATTTCTATATAATTTAAGTTACTCTTTATTACACTATGCACTTAGCTAATGATGTACAATTAAACACATGATAATTATGATAGTGTTGGCACATTTGGCCATTCCATGGAACAGTTGAAATATTTTATTAAAAATTGGAAGAATCTATGGTTGTCAATTTACAAGTAAATTACAACTTTAGTGTTGAGGGTTGGGTGTTTTTAGAGGAGTAATTCACTGGTAAAGAATTTGATGTTGAAGCCTTCTAGATGTAAGATGAAACTGCCAGATTATTCCTTTATTAAAGATCAGAGGATAGTACTATAGCAAGGAAAGAAGTATGTTATTTACTTGAAAAGCAATAAGTTGAGATCCTGGTTGATTAAACCCGGTTATCTCCTTAAGATAACATTTGAAACTCCTTGCAAATTAAAAAATAAAATAAAAATCAGCAACGCCTCCGTCGTTTTGGAAAATTATGCAGAGGAAAGGAAGACCAACGTCCACCGTATACTTGCTGATCACGGCAATGAGGATAATATCAGTGAAGGTAAAGGAAGACTGCGTTTTTCCTGGAAAACGCATGCCGCAGAAAAATTTTTAACACCGCCCGCCGTGCGATATACATCGTGGCACAGACAGACATCTTTGCTAATGCAGGGACATTACTTTTGAAAAAAAATCGAAACGCTCATCTGCAAAATACATGGAGAAAGGAGTCACATGTTGTTGAAACCCTGATTTGCTGTTAAGTTTTGTAGGCCATAGCGGTTTCCATTGTGCGGGATACAACGGTTCAGAAGGTTCCTTCGGATTCACTGGATGCAGATCCACAAAAAATTGGCCCATACTTCTTTAATCAATGACAATGGCAAAGATGATTCAAAAAAAAAACGTAGGAAGCCCTAAGCCAATTTGGGGACAAAACAAAAAAATCTCTAGCAATTGAAACCCTTTGTTTAGAACAGTATGTTCAGCACATTGTTCTTCAAGGAAAACCCTTCTCCTCTAACGATTGAACATCACACCACACGACAACAAAGCCAGATGCAGTTGCAGAGCCTTCTCCCGTGGTGGTCGTCAGTTACGATTTTGCAGGGCCTTATTGTGCGGTGGCAGTTCAAACATACAGTTTTGGTCGATATGGCACTTTGAATCTTGATTCGAACATGTGTTGGTTCTTATAGGTTTTGTGTAGAGACAAGAGAAAGAAGAAAACGAACTAGCTGATTACACCATTGTCCTGGAACTGTGATTGAGCATCTACGCGATTTACAGGGAAGACAAGAAGAATCGTTTAAAGCCATGACTCTGCCTCTTTCATCAAGATGTATATAAAATTATTTGATTACTTCCGCTCAAAGCATAGGATGGTTAAAATGTTTAACAAATTAAAATGTTTAACACTTTTGAGAAGACATTAGGATCACACTTGGGCTCTCACTTGGAGACATACTTGAGGTTTTGAGAAGAGCTTTGTAAAGAAATTGTGAACGATTGCTTGCAAGATGGCTTGCTAGAGTAAAGATTTTAGCCTCTTTGTCATGGTCCTGTGAGTTATGCATTTCATTTTTTGTTATGTTTAAATTGTTTAGCTAGTGGTTTAGATAGTATCATCCTTGGCAAGTAATTTTGGGATTTTTAGATTGCTCTTATTATTCTTATTGCTCGATAGAAATTTCTATTAAAATTTTGCCATAGAAGCGCTTGTGTTTAAAAGCCTTGAGAGCATTTTAGTAGTAAATTTTGTTATTGTGTAATGTGTGGGAACTGCTATTGGGATTGTTGTAAGAGAGCCTCTGTTTGTAGTCACGTCATTGAACAATTCAGTAGTTGAGAGGGTTCATAGAATCTTTGGTATTTTGATGGGACCAGAATAGCTTCTTTTTATCTTTAAAGTGAATTCTCGTGGTTTTTCAATTAGAAATTGTCAAGTGTTTTAAAGGTTCTATTTGAATGCAATCGTTGACATCTATTATCTAGTCAAAATGGAGTCTCATACATGGTAGTTTACGCAGCAATTTTTGGTAGCATAGTAGGATTGTCTTGAAGATATTGCTTGTTTGAGCCTTGGAAGTTTGAACAATTCGTAGATATTGAATTTGGGATAGCTTTATTGTGAAGTGTTTACTCGTGTCATTTTACCTTGTTTAAATATTTGAGGTCTACACAAATCTGCTTTCTTTTCTTTTCTG
>MNCI01029101.1:0-58146 GCA_015680685.1 Gnetum montanum | reverse complement strand
TTGGACTAGTATTTGCTTTGTCACATATAGTTTAGTCCAAAGTGATGTATTTGATGTGGTTTCTACTACTATGCTACTCTTAATGACAATAAGAAATAACTTAATTAAGCTAATGATCAACAGAAAATTAGATATAAGCTAGCCTAAGTGTGATGAGAATCCATCCTTAATCATTTGTATGCATCTTGGACTTCGTGTACTACTTATAGGATTACCAAGAATACATTACTCAAAGCACTAATTAATACTCTATTGGTTTACCATGTAGTTACACTTAAATGTTCATGATTAAAGCATACTCATTCCACATTAACAACAAGAGTAGTAGATGATAATAAAAGAAATATTAACTAAGAAAACAACAATAGATAATAAATGAATAATTAAAAAAATTGAAAGCTAAGTGAATGCTACAATAATGGATTAATCTTAGNATAATGGATTAATCTTAATCTTTATTGCTGATCGTGTGTGTGTCCAAGTACATCACACTCAAACAAAGGTTCCATACAATTACAAGCATCACACTATAGGCATGCACTTGGGAACGAATTAACTAAAGACTAAAGACTAACAAAAAGGACTAACTTCCAAAACTGACAAAATACTCCTTCATTGTGTGCCTGAGTGCTATAGGTTAAAATAGGAATCATGATATCATGTATACGATATCATATCTAGGTTGTGATATCACATACCCAATGTTGTGTACCCGATGTTGGGGCCTGGAAAACTATGATTTATCATGCTCCCACAAACAAAGAAAAACTCGTCCTTGAGTCAAACAAGATAAAAAACAAGTTTATTTAATTACAAAAAATGAATAGGTATGGGATTATTGAATGACCATGGAATATTTCATGTTGTAGTGTGGGATTAGACAAAAGAAAATCTACACACCACCATAAAATACAAATTGGTGGAACTCATGTAGTTCCTAGTGGTGGTGGTTTCTACATGGGCTACTTTCCTTTATCCTATGCTCCAGAATTTTGAAATGGATAACTTTTAAGAAGAACCTAAATATTTTCCTTCTGTGGATAAGTATAATGTGTTGTCCATGCTAATGTTCTAATATTTGATGGAGTCGACACTTCCCATGGGCATAGTAGTTGCAAGAACATTTAGTTGGCTTTGATGTACCATGTCAAAAATAGTCGTCATTACTCCTGATAGGCTCTGGCTTTATCTTTGAGTTCTTGATGATCCATAATCTATTGAGCCAATTTTTTTGCTACATATTTTTGGCCTTGGTAGCTAGCCTTTACCACCTCTAGTTCAAATTTTCCTACCTCTAGGCTTTGCAATCTCTTCTTATGTTCTATAAACTCTATCTCATATTTAGCATAGGTGGTAGCTACCTACTTCTTGAGCTCAGTCCTCAGGTGCCCTATTGTTAACATGGCCAAGTTGGCATACCATAAATTCACCAACTCCATGTATTCTATAAGTTCTTGGATCTGCAAGTCCTAAGTTTTCAATTCTACTAGGTGGACAAAGGCATAAGTATCTAGTATGGCTTACCAATTAGTGTGTTGAGAACTAAAAGAATTAATATGATCCTTATTCATATAGATCTATTTTTTGATGATTTTCTTATACATTCCCACTTGGTAATGGAGGTGCTCTTTATTTTTACATGCCCCTTAGCCTTATTTTTCCATGTGCTAATGCCTATCTTCTGTTAGATGGTGCATAACCCCTTCATTAAGGTTGCCTATTCTCTGACTAAGTGACTTATATCTTGGTCAAATCTTATTAGTTATTCTTTCATTTTTTGGAAACTTTATTTAAGAAATTTTTTTTTTTTTTCAATTATCATCAATAGATGATTTTCGGTAGCAAGAAGTTTATTCTCGTCTTATAAGACTTTGAGAGCTTTAACATGTGCATATGTCTGAGCTTGTGCTTTTGAAGTATCCCTATCAACCTTATATTTTTCCATTGCCACCCTTTTATTCTCCACCAATAATTTATTTAGCTACTCTATTGTAAATGATTCTAATTTATTGGCTACAACAAGCTGGAAAAGATCTCACCGTTTAGCTTGTAGGGCAATGAACTTTTCTTTGAGTCTTTTCAACTCATCTTCTGCATGTTTAGCCTTAGACTTAGCCATGATAAACTTCTCTTTAGTGGAAATGAGGTCTAATTGTGTAGCTATGACATCATAAGAAATATCAAACAAGGATCTAAACCATCCTCATGTTTTACAAGAGTCATTGAGGTACTAGCCAAAACTTTAGCACCATGTGCTCTTGTGAAATGTGCTAGTGGCACAATAGGGATGTTAAATGATTCTTTGATGTGGTTTTTGACCACCTTTTCTACGCCAACTACATCCTAGTATTACATGACCACCACTGTGGCACCTTCACTAGTTTCTAATTGTACTTTGAATGCTATAGCATTTCTAGGTATCTATTGTAACTAATGTGATTCCCCTTCTTCTATTTAAATTAATACCTAACCCTTTATAGGATCAATTGATACGATGGGCTTTACAGCATCGTTAATCACTTTCAAGAGATTGTCCTCATCTTTGCTTCCCCAACTAACTATCTTTGTGATGGACCTGAGATGGCTCATTGATGATTTGTAATATTGTGATGACATGGAAATTACTAGTCTTGTTGGCCTATGGGCTACATGCTAGGCCCTGCTTCTTGTTGTTGGTTGAGCCTTATGTCTAAAATCTAACTAGGTCCTACTGTTTGAGGTACAATGGGCCCAACTGTTTCTTCTTGTTTAGGCTCCAACATCTCATAAACATCTTTTCTTGGTGTTGGTGGCTTGAGTAATTCAACATATGAAGCATTTTGAGCTTTTATGAGGATATTATTAGTGTACCTCAGAATTTTAACATGCCAGCACAACTTCCTAATTAGACATGGAAAGGGTAGTGCAAACTTTCCTATCTTCCATTCTTCAAATCACCTTAATATTTCTATTAAATATAGATGGGAAAAATTGGAATCAACCTTGCCCATCAAAACTGCACTTCCTCTTGCCACATATGTGGAAATTTTGTTTAATCCCTTTGTTGGAAAAATATAATAGGTGCCAATTTTAACGTGAATTCTCTCTTTAAGGGTTAGTTCTCCATATGTCTTGTCTTCTCTTCCATACGTCTTTTTAAAAAATACTTTTCTTGCATCTACATTAGATTAAGTGGACAATTGAACAACTTTAGGCCCTCTATTTGGAAGATTTAAAACTTCCATAATGGCCTTTGTAGAGAAATCTATTGAAATTATACCAATATCGATGATGGCCCCTTCTTCTTTATTATGCCAAAATTGATATTTTTTACCCAAATACCATTCTCCACTCTCTAAGAAAATAGGCAATAGTGGAGATCCCTTAAGTAGATTCTTAATTGGCTAAGGGATGAATTTGGTAAAAGGCCCAAAATTAAGTCCCACAATCACAGCAGAGAATGTGGACCTTTTCCAAATGGCTTAAACACATTTTGGGGACAACATGAGGTGTTGTTCTTATTCTGGTTCCTTGACCTCTCAACCTTCTACTTGGATAGATTGTGTAGTGATTGGGGTTTCTTGATAGATATTGAATGATTATGCTCCTATTCTGCATGAGGTCCATAGCCTCTACCTCTTCTTGGGTATTTAGTTGCACATTGAGAAGGTCCTCCCTATTTTCCTCTTTTAGGGGCTATCTAAAATCACACAAGGAATGACTGTTAGTAAGGTTATTTAAACAAATTCAGTTATCTTATACCTTATTCATTGCCTTTAATAGATGTTCAATTTTTTGCTTAGTGTGATTCTAGTGTTAAAAATTTTTAAGTTTCCATAAAAGTTTAATTTCAAACCTAATCTATTTATGTGATTCATATAATAGCTTGGATGACTTCGTTGAAGGAAGAAAATCAGTTTGGCATGAATTTTTTTGATATTTTCTAATAGTACTTTCATACCCCTATGATATCCTTCAAGCAATAGCAAATTTCAAAAAAGCTATACACAAATTCTACTATACCCCTCCCCCACCACTAAGTTAAACACTACAAGTTTAATTAGATTTAATCAGAAAAGATATCAAAGCATCAAATAAAAAAAATTGCCAATTGAATTTAGACTCTCAAATCACTAAAAATCATGGAAGAATATTTGAATAACTCCCCCTGCATGAACTATTGAAAATGATGTGCGTAGTGTACGGGGGTCCCATATATATACTTTTTATAGACACCATATCATGTACATGATAGCACATACTAGATATTACATCAAACCCAATACCGAGTACCTAATATCGCATCGTATCCAAGATACGGTACCTAGTAAAATTGATGATTTTCAAGTTTCTATAGCCAAAAATGAAGGATTTGAGGTAGATTTGAAAGGTTTGGGATATTGTTATGTGAAAACTAACGCATTGAAAGTGTAATGAAGTCTAGTTATACAATGAAGTTACTTGAAAAGGTTGAAGAATAAGGACGTGTACTGGTTCTAAGGAACATTCTGTAAAATGATGACAAAGTAAATAATAGATTTGGTAATGAAGTACTCAAAGGGTATAAGATGATGTGGTGGTGTGCAACAAGTACAAATTACAAAATTCACATAAGTGGATCCTCTCCAAAGAAATTTCTAACCTATAATGCCCTTGCATAATCACACCTTAAAATGTCTGTAGGTACTAGAAGTGTTAAATGCAACTAGAACCTATGTAACAAAACACACACATGTTAAGTACCATCACTATGAGGTATGAGTTCAATACCACATAAGACACAAGTTAGAAGTACTTGGATTATGAGATGAGATGAATTATATTAGGGGTTACAAAGATTGGGACGTGAGGTAACAGACCCTAGGCATGATGAATCCTAAGTGTTATGCATGACAAAAGTACCATTAGCCTTTTTCTCTAAGATCAAAACCAAGTCCATACCTCTAATCAATGACATCGCACTGTTTCACCCCAATGATAGACAACCATAAGAGGATCATGATAGTAAACTGTATGATCCCTTGGCATTTTGTGCAAAGGAGGAGTGATTTGAATTTGTCTAAAAAACATTTTTTTTGATCTTTTCTTTTCTACTTCTCTACTTTCTTTTCATTTTCTTCTTCTGGCCACCTTTGCACTTTGTCTTTCCCAAAGGTAATCTGGAGAAGCCACCAATGTACAAGCATGGATGCATATCTTTCTAGTGGGATGCCCCAGAGTAGCATTGAGTGCCTTTATTACAACTCTTACTCCTAGTTTTTGTTAAATCTACAAGGATCTTAGTACAACCAATTTGCATGATAGCACATACAAATGTCACCAAAGAGAATCCATAGGTCCCATTGATGTCACACCCTTGCTGTTCCCTCTTAGTCTATCACTCTTTGCTCTAGGCATAATGAGTACAAAGTTACTTTAAGTTTTAATGATAACAAGAATATCATCATGCCCAGAGTAGAATCTCTTATTACTAGAATGGATGGGTGGATGTTGTGAACTCATTATCCAAATAATTAGTCACTTGTGACTTGATAACATAGAGAAACACCTCAACCAACTGGTTACATGAGTATTTTATGCATAGATTAGATAACCCACAAAATGATAAAATGACAAATTGGAAAACAAGAAATTAGAAAATTAAAAATTAAAAAATAGAAAATTGTAAAACCAAAGAAAAGGAAAAACATTTACTAATTTTTCTTGTTAGAATGGGGGGTATCCCCAATGACTAAACCTTTGATGATCGCAAGAGTTAATAAATGGAAAGTTACGATCCATGCATATTGGAAATATTGGGATCTAATCATATCCAAACCACTAGGTGTCTTTTGGTATGGTGGTAGCAATGTACCCAAACTAGGGTTCACACACTTGATTAAAGTAGGTATAGTGGGGTAGATTATAAGATTTCTTCATGTGATAAGAAGCTAATCCACCATGGTACTCATGACGATAAGGCGGTATGCAAGGATTGATATGTCTTCTCAAATTGTTATATTCATTAGGCTGCATGGTTGTTGGAGTGTTAATTAGTGGTCTGGATAAGGTAATAGGAGGCATTGAGTTTGAAGAAGAAGGTGCTTCATAGTGTTGGGTTTGTGCTAAGTTGGAGGATGCAGTGGTTTCAAAACTATGCTATCTATTCCTATGGCCATGCCTAAAGAAAGGATGCTTTCAACATTGTGAAGGACTCCCATTGTTGTTGATAGTAGCAACACAAGTAATGTTTTTTTTTTGGTGCTATGACACAAAACCTTTAGGTACAACTGGTGGCAATGTAGAAGGAGGTGAAGGATGAAATTATTGAGAGAAAGAAGGAGTGCAAGGAACATGAGATGGTGATTCCATAGGAGAGGACATGGGTTGATGATACTCAAGAGAGTGATAATGATGAGGTGAAGTAGAGGATGTTGATGTTGTTGGAGAAACAAGGTGTTGAACATAATAAGCAGTTGGTGTCAAGTGATATGAAGGGTGTGGCCAATTTGGTGATGGTTTTTCCCATGCGTAGGAGTTTTGCCACTACAATTGAGCACAATAATTGTATATGAAATTTGGATATAGCATCCTTTCCCAATGCTTATGTAGATGTGAAAAGATTTGGAATTGGCCTTTGGGGTGATCTTATAGGAAAACATTGCATTGATACTTATGATTTACAATTAAGCCCATATTCTTATTTTCTTTAGCCCTTCTTTCGAATTGTCAAATGATGTTCTATCATGTTTCTAGGTTTGGTATCCTTTATTTGTTCTAGTCATTAGAGTTATCTTGCATGGTTTTCCCTCTAATAATGTCTACACATCTTCCACATTTTTCATGTACCCACTCCATCATCTTATTGATCTTTTCCATGATTTCATCTAGTGATTTTAGTATTGGCAAAGATGGGGATGGTTCCACCTCCTCGAGATGAGTTGAATTCTCCTCTTCATGATTATGGGCCCTTGTTACTTTAAGAGTTTGGTCTTGTTGATATTTTTTAACATTCTCCCATTTGGGTATTTCTATTTCTTCTTTTCTACCCACTTAATAAGCTTTTTGAATTGATGGGTTCATAGTTCATATAGTTGATGTGGGGCATACATCCGTAGGGTCTCCTTCATTTCATTACAGAGCCCATCCATGATGTGATACATTAGCCTTTCCATAGAGAACTCATGGCATAGGCATTTTCTTAGCAAAGAGTAATATCTTTCTAAGGCCATGTCCAAGGGTTCATGTTCTCCTTTCTTCCACTCTTGGATTTGTCTCCTCAAGGTTGACACTCTTGTATAGGTTTGATATCTTTAATTGAAGAGGTTTACCATTGTAGGCCGATGATGAATTAAATTTAGTTTGAAAGACCTTTACCACACTTTACCTTGGTCAAAAACTGTCATAGGGAATATCTTAAGCCTTTTCTACCCATTCTCAATGTTGTTTCATGCATAGGAATCATAGAAGGCTTGTAAATGATGTTGAAGATCTAAATCATATCCACTTGAGAACTTAGGAAAGTTGTTTAGATCAAGCCTAGGTAGACAACATTTCCTACAATGTTTGTAGAATATCTGAATGCCTTTGTTATATGCATTAGGATTTTAGTGGCCAATAAGGGTTCATTGTCGTGAAATAGGTTGTGAGTTTATGAGTTAGGATGATGTTGTCTATGTTCATATTGGAATTGTTGATTTTGCCTATGTGTTTGACTTTTATTTTTATGCTAAGCCCTTAAGGAATAGTCATCTATGTCATGCCCCAATGTTGAAACTTTAGTGGAAGATAGCAAATTGAAAGACTCATCATGAGTTTTGTAAGTCTCCCAATCATCCCCTGATGTACTCTTTCTAACCATTGAGATGGTCCTAGGCCTTATAGGGCCCATGGTTTTAAGGGGTGTCCCAACTTCACTAGCGATGTCTGAGTTGGATGATAAAATTCCTTGAGTATCATTGGCATTTCTATGAACATATGAAACCCATGCATAAGATTGAGTACTCCAGACTTCTTCTTCTTCATAAATTTTGTTGATTCTCCAATGAATTACCTAACTAGATGTTGTGTTATCGCTACCTTGAGAGAGAGCATTGCCATGAATTATGTGTGACTTAATTATTTTTAATTTATTTTTCTGAAAGATATAGCATTAATGCCCTAGTACAAAGATCTTATATGACATAACTAATCTAGATAACTAGCATCGTCCTTGAAAATAGTGCCAATGATAAGCAGCGAGGTACCCCTATGCTCAATCATACAAATACGAGTGTGTATGTTTGATCCGGTTGAGCTCTATTGATAGACTAGTTGTAGCAACTAGATAGTTATACATTAATCATAAGTTGCTATCTTTCCACCTAGACTAGTGTTTGCTTTGTCACATATCTTTTAGTCTAGAGTGAGGTATTTGATGTCATGTCTACTACTACGCTACTTCTAAGAATAATAAGAAATAACTTCATTAAGCTAATGATCAATAGAAAATAAGATCTAAGCTAGCCTTAGTGTAATGATTATCTTTCCTTAATCATCTGTACATATTTTTGACTTCATGTACTACTTCTAGGATTACCAAGCATACATTACTCAAAGCACTACTCAATACACTACTAGCATACCACGTAGTTACACTTAAATGTTCGTGATTACAACATACTCATTCCTCATTAATAAAAAAAGTAGAAGATGATAATAAAAAAAATATTAACTAAGAAAAAAATAGATAATAAATGAATAATTAAAATAAATTAAAAGCTAAGTGAATTCTGCAATGATGGAGTAATTTCGATCTTTATTGTTAATCGCGTGTGTGTCCAAGGATGTGACACTCAAGCAAAGGTTCCATACAATTACAACCATCACATTGTAGGCATGCACTTGGGAAAGAACTGACTAAAGACTGACTCCCAAAATTGATAATATACTCCTTCACTGTGTGCCTAAGTGCTATATTTATAGGCTAACAAAAGAATCATGATATCGTGTATACGATATCATATCCAGGCTATGATATTGCATACCCAATGTCGTGTACCCAATATCAGGGCCTAGAAAACTCCAATTCATCAACTAGGAAGCAAGAACAATGACAACTCTTAGGTGGTTGATGAAGAGAAGGAAAGTGAAGGTCTCCTAGTAGTTTTTATATATGGAGATGGTCAATTTTCAATTCACGTTTCTAATTTCATGCTTAACAAATTTGCATCATCAACAAAACTAGAACATGAAGAAATTGAAATATTATCAACATCTTCAATGTGTTGTCTAAGATTAATGAATAAATATTCAAGGCTCATGCAATATATGGAAACAATTAGTTTAAAATTTTCAAGGGTATATGTAAATTGTTTGATGTATATTCTTACTTTATTTTTAAGAACTTTGTTTAGCATGATGCCTTGAACAACTACAAATCCTCTATGAAATACTTGAACCATAGACTAATATCTACCATGGTTAGAATACTTCAAAATCTACATGAAAAAAGGCAGAAATTGCAAGGAGGGATACCTACACCACAATCCTAGCATTACTTCAAAAGTTCACTACTTCAATTCGATTTGCATCAGTAAGTCTTGTTCATCCATATAATCCAAGAAAAGGAGGTTTCATGATTTGAAGATGGCTCTAAAAAAATTATGGCATGTGGCATTTCCACATGTATAACTTCACAATCTTGTGTCAAATCAAAATCAATGGAAAGAGATGGATTGGCAATTTTTAGATCCATTTAGTGATTTTAGGGATGTTGGGTTTATCTCCCTTGAGAACCTCCTATTTTCCTCAAAACATTATCTAGAATCATTTCAAAAATTGTTGCATAAACAAGAAGGAAACCTAGGCTACTTCAAAAATTTTCTTGTACAGCCTATAGGCAATCTACCAGAAAATCCTCCAAAAATCTCTGTCTTTTGGAAAGGTTCATACTACAACCTCTAGTCTTTTAGTTTTTAAGGGGAATCCAAAATCCATCTAAAATGATTCAAAAGTTGTGCATGATTTGCATGGAAATCCAACATCAACGCATGGTATATGGAGTTAATTATGCAACAAAGTAGATGCTCCATCACTTTAATTCTATTGGACACATTCTTCCACTCTCCTTATGCTTGCTTGCATCTGTCTCATCTTGGAAAACACTCCAACATTCACTTAGTTTGACTTCCCTATTAGAAGAAAAGTAGGATCGAAAACTAGATAGTCCCCACTTGCATGAGCACACTTCCACATGTGTTGTGGATCCTAGATGGCGTTCGTGACTGTATGCTCATAGTGGACATGTTCTATGTAGTGGACATGGGACTGATGAAGCACCTGGGCATTCCCTGGTACTTGTTCTTCATGTCACTGGTGGTGCTACTATCACTCATGCTATAAACTCCTCACATGGACATGGGTTCATAGCTAAGTGAGGAGGATGAGGATCTACCATTGCTAGGGCTACCATGGATGTGTTGGGAAGATCTACCAGATGCAATTCTAGATGACCAAGACTATACAAGGTAATGGTGGCCTTCAAGAGAATTACCAATTCCATTCCATATAGGACCCATGATGTGAGGCATTTCCCAATAAATAGTATACACTTGTCTGTCATGTCTGGCTCTCGATGTTTTTTCAACCTCATCAACCATAACAAAACATATCAATCCAAAATTTGAAACATAGAATAATCATATGGCCCACCATTGTACCTCAGCCAAATTTCATCCTAGCCATGTGTTTCTTTGTTCTGCACTATGAATATGTCACCTCTTTGATTTTTGGCCACCATTATTTCTTGCTTCTTTCATTTGTGAATTTTTGCATCACTACCTCCATAGCTTCATTGCTCTACATCCAGTGTTTCATTCTTCCTCCCCTTTGTAGGTGGTTGTCAAAGAGTACATTCATGACACACACACACACACACACACACACTTATTATTTAAAAAAGAAAACGGGAACTAGGTACTCATGATTTGAGAAGAAAGGGGAATTTATAGACATTTGGAAAATATAATTTTATTTTCTATAGGATTTGAAACTTTCTGTAGAAGTTATAACTTCTTATAGTAGTTATAAGTACATCCCCTTGATATTTGTAACTTGTCATGATGTTGTAATGACAAATATGACACTTGTCAACTATGCCTTAAATTTCTCGTAACTTTCAATAGAAGTTATAACTTCTTAAGATGGTTATGGAGTAATATCCTTAGATATTTGTAACCCACCTTAATTCTTTATGATGTTTGTAACTACCCATAGCTACTATAAGAAGAGTTTGATGGTTAGAATGAATGGAGAGTTGGTGGGAGATCAAGAACAAATATATTAAATATTGTAAAGCATAGATTGCTAAAGGCATCAATTCAGCTGCTTTTTTTTAATCCTATGAGTTCTTTTCTTTTCATTTTGTCTTAGTTGATTAGATAATTATTTTGATAGTATTGTGTTTGGCATTTAATTTTTGGATTTTCTAGATGTCTCTTATAGTTCTATGTTTGTGAAATTCTAGACTTCTATTTTGGCTGCCATATAAGAACTTATGTTATCTTTGCAAAGCATCTTAAGCAATTTAATAGTAATGTCTTTATAAAATTTCATATTTGAGTATAGATGATCTAGAAAAATCTTTGATACTTTGACTTTCTTTAAATAGCTTCATCTTTTTCAAAGTTTATTATCTTGATATTTCAATCTTGAAAGTGTCAAATTTTTCTAGAAGTTCTATTGTTTGCAATTCTTGACAACTATTAACTAGACAAATAAAAACTTGTACTTTGTTATTTACAATGTATTTTGGTAGTTTAATAAGATTTTCTTTTATGAAATTTCTTATTAGCCTTAGAGGGTTTGAATAATTTGTAATACTTAGAATGAAATGGAATAACTTTATTGTAAAGTGATTCATCATGTTCAATTTATCTCATATAAATGTTTGAGATTCATGAAAATTTTATTTTATTTCTTTTCTTTTTCTAAAATCCTTTTGAATCTTGCTCCATCTCTATTTTTCTTGTGTAACTTTCTATCTAGGGAAAATTGTGAGTAGATTATGGAAAAATTGTGCTCAAACATTTTTGTGAAATTTTATTTTTTTCAAGTAACATGCTATAGGGACTATATAGACTAAGTGATTTGACAAAATAGGAATCTTTAATGACTCATAGTATTCAAAAAAGTTAGCTGAAATTTTATTATAGCTAATTATAATTTGATATACAAACCTCACCATTTCAACAATCACAACAACAAATACACATGTACACTTAGTTTTCTCTATAACCACTTTGTTTATTTTGGAGGTATCTACGCCTAGGTGTTACCAGAGACTAGCAAGAAACTAAACCATATTTGATGGAATGCCTTTATTTCCCATGACCCCAATGTCATGGGACTAGTGACCAAACATTGGTAGTCCCAAACAGTCACCAACACTTTCATGGGATCACCATCGAGCTTATGAAAGAGGTGCTAGCATGGGTTTTGGGAGTGCCAATATCAGTTAGGTTGTGATGTTAATGTTGCATGGGCTTCAGTATGTTCAATCTTTCTTGGAAGGTCCTTTTCCATGAATTTCTAGTGGACAAACCTCAAAATCTACTTTGCCCACTTTGTGACAGTTGGCTGCAAAGCTCATTAAAGTTTTTTTTCTTATATGAAGAATGTGTGGAAGATTCAATGGGTTCATTATGCATTGATTAAATTTCTCCAAATGGGATACAATTCAATGTTCTAAGGCTCTTTCTAGTGTCGCTAAGGTGAAGACATTCTAGACAACACTCAGGCCTTATCTTGGCCCTATGGAGAGCCACAAGTCTTGCCACCATGTCAAAAGAGTTAGGGACCATGTCTTAGTTAACTTTCTAGTATATATATTAGCATTGTAGATAGTCAGTGCCTGGTGGGGGGCAGGAGGTTCTACTTGTATGTATTATTTTGGTGCTCATGGCCAAACAAGAAAAACTTGATCAAGATGCAAACTGGCCTATGGCTAGGCTTGCTGTGAGACAAGTGTAGGTTAAGTTGGAGAGGGAGATTTCTACTACTGAGGGAAGAGTTGATGAATGCCAAGGGTGGATGGCCAAGTGGGAGGAAAGGGAGGAGGATTTTAGGAGAGAGTTGCAAGAGCTATAGTCACACCATCAAGAGAAAATATAGTGGCAAAGTCAAACTATGGAAGTGGTAGTGGTGGTAGATCTATAGGCTTGTATCTGATGAGAGCTTATAGAGGAGGTGTATCAAGAGAAGCTATAATGACAAACCCTTGACCATGAAGTGGAAGAAAAATGGACCAAGGAGCATTAGGAGGAAGATGTGTTGTAGCTACAGCTAAGACATGCATATGAACAAAACACCACCACATGGTTAAGAAAAAGGAAATTCCCCTATGTGCAAATGTATATTAACCATGAAGTCACATGGCTAGAATTGTGTTGGAACATTCACCTTGTCTCTACTAAACTACATTTAGATGGGAAAGGTTCTACTATTGAAAGGGCAAGAAAAGCTGAGGTGTTCAAAATTTTCCAATCGGTGGTGGCTTTTGTGGACATGTAAGACCTTTGTACACAAATGGACTTGTTGCATTCTTAGATCCAACTAAATTAAAGGTATGCACATCTATCCCACCAACATTAGGGGGTGGCCAATATGAATGATTTATTTATTTCTTTTCATTTCTATTAGTGCTTCTTAGTTTTCCTATGTTATGGGGAGGGGGGCACTTGTTTTGACTATTAATGGTTTGGGAGAACTATTTTCTATTTTACTTCTATTTTTTATTCTTGATTTGTCTTACTTTGTATGGGGGGTTTATCCCATCTTCTATGTTCTTGTGAGGTGATTCTTTATCACTTTTGTTGGAGAGGTGGATACAAGCCACCTTAGTTTTTGGTTACTGTGGTGCTTGGGGGGTTTCTCCCCCTCTTTCTTCCTTCTAAGTTGTAGATATCTTTTTAATACATTCTTGACATTTTGCTCAGAAAAAAAGATGTACAATCATGAAAAGAGGTAGGGGGAAAAACCCCCACTACACCTACAAGTCAGAATTTGGGGTGCTTTTCAACCCCAATAGACCCATTCACATACCTAATAGATCTTCCCTATCCAATACCAAAGTGAACAAAAATAGCCCTTCGATCCTTTGAAATGGATCCAACTATGAATAGAAAGTTCCAAAATAGAAACTGACTACCTTTCCACTAATCTAGACCATCAAACCAAATAGAAACTAAACCTGATAAACATTACCAAAACACAATGAAATAGTTGTTGAACCCCTTAAAGGTGCTTGGGCATATGTGTGCACTTATAATTAGCCCTATACTACAAGTGCCACATGTCAAGCCACGCATGATGTGCTTCAATATCAACAAAGGCAGCCACCTATTAAAATATCTTGAAGGCTTCAACCTGTTACACCTTGATGACCGCAATACCCTTACCATCAAGGTGCAGCTTAGCTAAAGTAAGCCAGATGTGCCAATGAAGCTCTAGCCAGGTCAAATTTTGATTAATGTCTAGTGCCTATATTTTATTTGCAAAAATAAAAGAACATAATTACTAGTAAATAAATAAGGTTAGCATATGGAAACAATACTAAATAAATAATATTTTACTTTGCATGAAAGGAAACGTTAACTATGACAAAATGTACAAAATATTCACTATACATTAAAATGCTTACTGTAAGGAGGCTTCTAAACTTCCAAGATCCAGTAACTTTGCTTACAATAGAGGGAAGATAACTTCACATTTCTAGCATATTCCTAAATACCATATAATAAACTATTTCACACATCAACAATGATGAGTTATAACACATTTTTTATATCAAAGAAAAAAGGTGTTATTACCTTACACTAGTGGCCCTAAATGAGTATTCACATGTATAATTAACCAATATGTCCTTCAATTTTAGGCATCCCAAATTTGGTAAACAATGTCTAAAAAGAAAGAATAAATTTTTGGCAAAGAAATCTAGATATATAGGACATTTAGAACCAAAAATAAATCTGAAATTCTAATTATCAACATAGTTCATGGAATTCAGGATTTCACAATGTTATCCGTTAGCCCAAGGCAATTTCACTCTCTAGAATTGTTTTAATTTGAAAGGGAAAATCATGGGGAATAAGTCACCAACCATTAAAAAAAGGTCTTTTCATTCATTTTCTTAGGCTAAACCAAATGGTATACATGGGATCTAATATCTTAAAGAAAAGAAAGAAAAATAACAAAGGGCTGATTCCATAGGTGACTATTTATCATCATCATCATTAACATTATTTATGGAATCAGAAAACTGTAAAAAATCAATAGTAGATAAGAACTATGATAATTAAAAAACATTAGTAATCTCTAAACTATGGAAATTCATCATTTAAGAATTGAAAATTATGATTTTTAAGTAAATAAAATAGGTAAACTATATGAGCCCAACTACAAAATGAAAAGGAAAGACAAGTAAACACTAAAACATACCAAGCTTGAACACCATGATGATTGACATCATGCCAAACTTTGAGATCTTATTATTAAATTATTTTCCAACCTATAATTTTTTCACATTGATAGAATTATAAGCTTGAAAAAAGGATCATTTAACAATGAATTGGGACATGAAAACTCTCTTGAAAACACCTCAAAATAGACCACAAAAAAGCTCAATAAAATAAAACATGTGCACTTCACTTTCATTGTACAAAAGACACAAAAAATCATTAATATTTATAGCTTATTTCTATTTTTAGAAGGGTAATCAATGGACCTTTTTTCCATCTAGCTATCACATACCAACTCCCTCCAACTCTACAACATCTTATAATCAACACTAGAATACCAAGGTTGGATAAATTGGTGTGGGCTAGCACCATCAAGGACCTTCAAGGACTAAGCACTTATAGCCCACACAAGAGATCACCAAATTTGGATAGAATTATGGGGAAATTTATAAAATACATGATCAAAAACATGAAATTCCAAGTACATATGACTTAAAGATAATGCTAACTCATAAGCCCAACACATGTATGCCCAAAAAAATCGAATCCATGACTTATGAAAGCTCTCGTGCATGACTCACAACTCACAAAATAATCCCACATACATTCATAAAATAATATTCACATGCCCAAGCCAAGATAATAAATATCTATCAATAGGAGAAATAAAATAATGACTTGGAGTATACACCTCTATGAATGGTTGATTAGATAAGGAAGAAGAACACACCTCAAACATGGATTGTTGTCAAACCAACAAATTCAAAGATCATGTCACATTTTTCCCAAATAACAACCTAAATAATCATGTCATAACAATAAGCCTAATGTGTATCCAAAAGTCCCAAGGAAAATTAAAGAATAGATCCCTAGAACTAGCCCTAGAAATCTTCAAAATCAACCCCCAAAAGCCTCTTATGCCTTAAACCATAGTTGATAACGATCACTAAGATAGCCTTCCTTGCTCAACATAAAAGATCAGGTAGGAAATGCTTCACCTAATATCCTCTCTTCGTATCTTCTACTCCTCATACCTCAAACTAGCATAGTCTCCCCTCACTTAACAACAGGTAAAAATGAGAGCTAACCACATTCCCACCTTCCAAACCCAACCCCTTCTCTATTTATAAGATAAAGGAGATCCCAAGACTTGAACAAAGACTTGTGCACAAAAATTTACACAATGCACAAAGATTAGACAACCCATTCTCCAAAAGTTTTTTATTATTCATGGTATTATTAAGACTTGACTTGGAAAAGAAAACAATCATGTAGGAGTGGACATGTGAGAGTGACAATAGTCAAAATAGCCAGATGTCCCATATTAAATAAGTCCTTTTTCTATTTTCAACCATTAACATGAAGTGGAAACATAGCATATTAAAGAAAATAATTTCATCATAAGCATGTCATAAAGCATACAACACCATCCCACACTGACTTTTGTTATGGCCCAACTCTTGATGATCAAGAATGTGCTATAGGATTAGAAAATGAAAAGGAAAAATAAATTTAGAAAGAGAAGGAATGCATGAGAAAATATGAGGAGGCACGTCTCGAAGGGCCACTCAATAAGAGCACCTTTTAGAAGAAATAAAAATTTGAAAGTAAGAAAAAACTAGAGAGTGTTTCCTATGTCATCATAGATCCAATACAAAGAACTAGTTTAGGGTAGGGAAAATTTCTTATGTTGACCTTTGCATTAGTTGGAAGACCACACATCCTACACTCTTATATCATGTGAATGTCCTTATCTCTCCATCTAGATAAGACACAAGGCCTTGATGAAGATCAAAAGAGATAGGAAGGAACTATTCCAAACATTTTAGCAAGTTGTCAAATTTATCAATTCTAAAGAAAAACATGGCATTATGTAGAGTGTGAAAAAAAGGCCCATTTATAGTTGTATATTCCTCCCATTTTCTTGATGGCTTGGTGCTTTTGTAGAATTGTATAGGACATTTAAGGTTAATTTTTGAGATTTGGGGCAAATCATGGACATAATGTGGGACTCCTATGTAGTATTATCTTGTACCTAGGTAATTTGATCAATTTATGTTTTTCTAGTGGCTTGGTTTATGATAGGGGAGTTCCCTCCCCTATATTTCTATTATTTTTCTACCCAAGGGATCTATGTACCCCTACTCTTGATGTACCTTCTTATACTATAATACAATCCCAAATATTTTTCCAAAAAAGACCACTTAAAATTGATTTTAATTTACTTAATCCCATCTAGAATTTGTACAAATAATTAACTTTCAAATTAAAAGGTGAAGAAATTATACAATCTTATCATATATGCAGCCATATAAGAGTAAAGCAAGGTTGTCTCATTTCACCAATATTTTTCAACACTTTTATTGATGAACTAGAAGATTAAATAGAAAATGTATCTATAAATCATTTAATTAAAATGGATCAATCATGCATACAAATTTTAATTTTTGTAGATGATGTATTACGAATTGCAAATTTAAAAATATGGTTAAAAGTAATGTTGCATCAACTAGAAAAATTTTGTGAATGTACAAAAATGAAGGTGAGAATGTTGACAAGAAAAAGGTGCTAATTTGTAGAACTAATAAGAGAAATTACTCTTTCCAATTAAATAATAAAAGACTTGATATTTTATAGGAACACAAATATTTGGAAATAGAATGTTAAAAATATAAGTGGAAGCATTGTATATTATAGCAAGTCACAAATGTCTATAGGGTCCTGTATACAATTTTGAATAGATGTAGCAACCATAATATTTATAATTTAGAAAATTTGAAAATATCATTTTTCAAAAAACTATATAAGCTACGTTGATTATGAATGTGTGCTACTTTATGGAAGAAAACTGAAAAACTCCAAAAAGCGTTCTTGTTGGATGAGTTCAAGGTTAAAACTCATGTTCTATATGCAATAGTTTTATTAAAAGCTAAATTCTTGTCATTGGAAGTTTAAGTAATGTATAAATTCTTTACATTCTATTTAAGTAATAAAAATAAAATTTTTGGGTAGTACATGTGAAAAATGGATTTGTCCTACCTTTATTTGAGTAACCAAATATGAGTTGCACTTTTTATGATTGTAGTTAGGACTAGTGATTGATGGTCAAGAGTCCTTTAATTCACCCCTGGATATTACCTAGAGATTCAAGTAAGTTGTTAAAATAAAATTTATTTTTCATATTTGTTTCTCACTTGTATTTTATTTACAAAATACATGAGAGAATTTTAAATTATTCAAGCCCATTTAAAAATGAAAAAATAAACCATTAGAGCTTTGAAACATGGAGGGAGCATTGGAGTGTTAAGAAACATCATTAATGCAAAGTCATTCAAGAATGAATGGAACCTAAGAGGGATATTTTTTCATGTGGATATTCTCAAATGGTATGCTTCCATAACAAAAATGGTGTTTCCTCATAAAAAATTTTGTAATTATTATAATTAAAACCCAAAAGAGTAGGTTATTATTAAATCCAAAATCACACATTGTAATAATAGGCATGTCTCTCAAGATGACCTTTGAGGGCTTAACCTAACATATCTATACATAGGAATTAGAGGTTATATCATCATGGAGGTACTAAGCTAATAAAGTAAGTAAAAAATGCTAGGTAAACTGGTATAGAATAGTGATTAACCATCCCTTCTTATAAGGTACATGCTAACCATGGTGGAAATGTTGGACTACCTCTAAGGGATAGATGTTAAATGAAGACAATCTTAAGTAACCCATACAACATGATCTAGATAGACTATTTCTACATCAATAAAGCATTGTTTTCATTTTATTATTTTCATTATTACATTAATTATGGATAATGTTAAATTCTATGTATATTCAAAGTTTTCCATGACATCTAGGAATGTGATGTTACATGCTCAATTGGGGATAGTAACGTATTCTTGTACTAGCCATATAATATGCATTGGTAGTCAAGATATTTCTCTCAAGATATAAGTAAATAATGTGTTTTAGTTTTAAAATTTCTAGTTCATTGATAATGTTATTTTTTATTTCTTGTTAATTGATTATGTTCATGTGATATTGGAAAGACCTTAGAATTTTTATAATGGTACTAGTTTGATGATGCTGAGAATATTTGATCAATAGCTAGATATGATGTAGTTCATGAATTGATTTTAATGATAGTTGAGGAAGTAAAAAGTTAGTTCTCAAGGAATTCATTCTTAATCTTATTGGGTAAAGAAAATACATCAAGAAATAAGTTGAAGTAGGAATTGGTTTTATTATGGTATCCATAAGTTCATCATCCATAGCTGAGTAATATGAGCTTCCAATAGTATTTGCGAAGTTGAGCAAGCAATTTCTAAATGTCTTCAAAGGAAAATTGGAAAGTTTTCCATTGATGATGAATGTGTGGCATCAAAATGACATGATATTAAGGATGAAAATTTCAAATCAAATGGAATATCAATTGGTACAAAATTAGAAAAAATAATTAGAAAGGTAAGTGGATGAACTACTTATAAATGAGTTTGCAAAGAAATCCTTATTACCTTAAGTAGTTCTACTTGTACTAGTTCCCAAGAAGAAGAATGAAGAATAGAGGATACACATTGACTCAAGGATAGTAAATAGGATCACAGTAACATATCATTTTTTAATTCCAACGATGGATTATATTTTTGATAGTTTGACATATGATGAAGTATTTTAAAAACCTAATTTAAAAGTGGATATCATCAAATTAGAAATAGGCTAGGAGATGAATGGAAGAAAAAATTCATAACTTTGGATAATTTTTTTGAATGGGTTGTTATGGCGTTTGGTTTAATAAATACCCTAACAACTTTCATGACTTTAATGCATAATTTTCTCAAATATTTGATTGAGAAATGTTCCATTATTTACTTTAATGACATCCTTTTTTATACTTCTAATGAGGAATAACATGTTTTTCATTGGAAAGTTATGTGTCAAAAAGTTGAATGAGGCATGATTTGATGATAAACATAAAGAAATGTAAGATCACATACCTGGGACATGTGATTTCTAAAATTACATAAAGATCAAGTCAAAAAAGTGAAGAAAATAAAGAAGGGACCAACATCGAAGAATGTTGAAGAGATATGTTATTTTCCTTTATTAAGAGCTTCAATGATATTTCATAACATATGTTTAACCTTTAGGTGGAATAATAAAATTCAAGAATTTTTTATTTTTTGAAGAAGAATATTGCAATTGAATTAGTGCTTGCAACTCCATACTTTACCAAAATTTTTCAAGTGGAGGTGGATACTAGTATGCTAGAAATTTGAATTATTTTATTCTAAGAGGGAAGGCCTATTGCAATTTTTAAAGGAAGATTAATGAATT
This sequence comes from Gnetum montanum, assembly GCA_015680685.1. Taxonomy (NCBI): domain Eukaryota; kingdom Viridiplantae; phylum Streptophyta; class Gnetopsida; order Gnetales; family Gnetaceae; genus Gnetum; species Gnetum montanum. The sequence continues at coordinate 37,351 of MNCI01029101.1, read as the reverse complement.
AAGGTAAAATTAGAATATTTAGGAGGAGATGTATTTCATCCTTTAAGCTATCAAGAATTGGAGACATTACCTTTTGAACAATGAATTCTTGTTGATGACTAATCATGAAGAACTACAATTCTTAAATTTTTAGAAGAAGCTAATTGCTGAATGCATAAAGTGAATGGTACAATTGTAAGAATTAATTTTTTAAAAATAAAACACTAAGTAAGAAGAAAAATTAGTAGTTGATGTATTATTAAGTGTGTATGTTGTGAATTTTAGTTCATCACAAGTGGAAGGTATGAATGATTTTATTCATTTATACAATAATCATGTTAAATTTGGGTAGGTTTGGAAGATTTGGATGAGTCATTGACTAGAAGAGTTAATTAGTGAAGGAATTACCATGTCCAAAATGATATTTTATTCAAGAACGAAAATTTGTGTTTTTTTAAATGTAACTTCAAGGTCAAGATCATCTTGGTAAAGCATTATAGAGGGTTGGTTAGTCATATGAGGAGATAGAAGATCCTAGCACTTGTAAAAAGAAGCTAATTTTAGCCAAGTATGTCTCCCCAAATCTCTAGATTTATGAAGGAATTCTTGACATTGAATTAAAAACATTCAATTAGGGGTAGGGAGTTACTGGCAATTATTTACTATTACCTATTTCTAAATCATCACGGGAAAATGTTCCAATAAATTTCATTAAGAAAATTAACGAAAAGAGTGAAAATGATTCAATTTTTATGGTGTTGAATAGGTTCACCAAGATGACACATTTTATTCATTTTTATGTTTCCCATGTTGCAAATGTTTTTTCCAATGTCTTTTTTGTTTGCATGGCATTCCATTGTCAATGATGAATGACAGGAATTCAAAATTTACTATTTAATTTTGGAGATGTTTGTGAAGGATTTTTGGAATTAAATGAAACTTTCAAGTATCTATCATCCTTAAAATGATGGATAAACTAAGGCAGTGAATAAATCCTTGTTGAAAATCTTGAGATGTTTATGTGATAATCAATGAAGTAGGTGAAAGAATTTATGATTCCATACTAGAATTTTTTTATAATAATGTATTTTATTCTAGCATTGGAAAGAGTTCTTTTAAGAAAAATTATGAGTTTATTCCTTTAATGTTAAATTATGTAAATAATTTTGATAAGGAAGCATAATTATGTATTGAATTTGTGCAAGATATAAAGGACTTGCATTTCTAGGAAAGAGAAAAGTTGGTAAAGAAGGTTAATGAGGTATCCTAAAAGAAGAATATGATAAGGAGAAGCTCAAATTTGAGGTTGGTGATATTATTTAATTCTATTTTCATAAGAAAAGAATAAGAGGAGTAAATTTCTCCAAATTTAAAATAAAAGAAATGAGGCCTTTTAAAATCAATGCAAAAATTAACAATCATGCTTTTGAGATACTAATACCTAATGATGCTGACATGGATTTTATGTTTAATATTGTAGATTCATGTTTCTATGCAATTTTTGATGATCATCAAAATGAAAACTTGTAGTTGGTTGTAATTAATGGATATGGCTCATGCAACTTGTAATGGCTTGTAATAAGCTAGAGATTAGTTTCTATAGAAGATTTTAGCTTGGATGAGAAGTTAATAGGTTAGTGCAACTTCTATAAGGTCATAGTCAACTTTAGAAACATCTAGTGGCTATGACATGCATCCATAGGCATTGAGATTGGTGTTGTTCTTGGAAAATGGGAGAAATGTATTACTATGAGGAACCATATCTCATACTATTTTTGAACTAATAAGAAGATGCTTGCTAGTTTTTGGGGTTATGAGTAGTCCCCTAGCACTAAAAAAAAGCTACATTCAAGATTTTTTACCTTCAAGCAATTTCAAGGTGATGCAATACACATGGGATCACAGTTACATTAAAACTATAAGTATATGTGAATTACAATTACTCTCAGTTTATTTATTCATGAATTTTTTAAAAATTATTGTTGGCAAGAAAATTTAAAAAATTTGACATGATGGTTATAAACGTTAAGTGTTATAATAAATTAGGAGATTTTTTCCATTATTTATTATACTTGAGCTAAGGGGAAGAGCTCCAAGAGTAATTATAAGTCAATAAGAATTTTGTAAGATCTTTAGTGTATTAATTCTTCATCTACTTAGAAGTGAGGATTAAATGGGTTTTCACTTCATGTCTTACATCCATTGTTAAAAGTTATGAGGTTCAACATGCATGGAAGGCTTAGTACTTACTTAAATTCTTCGCTTGTATGTTCACAAGTTCTCTTTCTTATTATATTATGATGTATCTTTATATTTCATGCATTAATTATAGAGGTTTTTAGTGGTGATTTTCATACTTACCTCTTATGCATGTAATTGGAATTGTTTGATGTGGGTTTAAGGATGGTTTTGGATTGTAATTATTCTAGAATAGTTTAATTTTTCCAAGAGTAATATTAATACATTGCATAGCTAATTATATATCCATGAGAATGTCTTAGATCAATGCTTCATACTTAGCAATATTATTGGTATAGATAAATTGAAGCTTGGTTATTTAAGGAAATTTTCATAATTAACACAAAGAAGTAAGTAGTGGAAGAACCATATGAAGTAATAGCACCATCTAAATATAAAAATTCATCATAATCAATAGGCATTAGTGGTGTGTGTGATGAGATCAACTATAGCTTGATCTTTTATAAACTGTTATGAAATGTTTGATACATTGCATTTTGTTAAAATTTTGTTTAATGAGATAATCTATTATTATCATAGGGATTGAAATTAATATATTGAAGTCCATTATCACACCAAATAGCATAAAATTCAGAGGAAATTTAGTCATGTCCGCTTCTTAATAGCAAAAGCTAAGCTAGGACAAGCTTTATTGGTATTGTGATATTATTTCTTAACATTGATAAAAGTGTGATAGAGATAATATATGGGAATATCAATATCATCTTCATGATGCTAATAAAGAATAAAAATAATAGAATGTTCAAAAGCAAAGAGATAAAAATCAAAGAATTCTTCAAAAGTTGGAGTTATAAAACTAGAAAAAAAATTAATTTTTATTTAATATAATCAAAATCTTATTGGTAGTTTGGATTCCAATAAAAGAAGGTTCATTTACCTAATAAGTGAGAAATGGATGAAATTTATCATTAAGATTTATGATAAAATAATGAATGAATGATAAAAAACCCTAAATAATTATCATGTCTTTAAGGTTTTTGGAAGGAGAAATGTAACACGCCCTAACTTAGGCTTAGGCTAGAAAGGTATTACTTTGAAAATTAAATTGTAACTATGACATCCTATTCCTAGATGTCATGGAAAAACTCAAATATATATGACATTTGATATTATGCATAAAGAATGAAATAGGAAAAATGCAAAAAGAAATGAAAAGAAAACTTTATTTCTTATAGGTAATCTAGAAATACCATCATGGTTAGGGTTATACCAAATGAAAAGAAATGATCAATCACCTTGCTATCGTACTTTACTTAACACTTATTACTTACATTTACCAACATTGCAACTTCATGTTGGCAAAACCTCTAATTCTCAAACATAAATACCTTAGGTCAAACCCCAAAGATTATCTTAAGAGACATGTCCATTATTAGAACGTTTTCTTTTGGATTTTATTATAATAACTACATTATTTGTTATGAAGCAACATCATCTTTGTTATAGAGTGATTCCATTTAAGAATGGATATGTGAAAAACTACCCTCCTTAGCTTTTGTTTATCATCAAACAAATCCATGTTAATGATGTTTCTCTGTGCTTTGTTGCTTTCTCCATTCTCCAATGCTTCAATGCTCCAATATTTTGACTTATTCTTTTAAATTTGGATTGAATATTTTAAAGTTCTCCAATTTATTTTGCAAATTAAGCTATAAGTGAGAAAAATAAATCTTATCATGTTAATAACTTACCTTAATCTCTAGGTAATGAAAAAAGATGAATTAAATAGTTACTAACCACCAATCACTAGTCCTAATTATGGATTGAGAGCTTAGAAGGGGGTTTGAATAAGTTTCTCCAATTATAAATTCACAATCTACAAAAACACATCTAATTTTACATGGTTTTCCAACTAGGGTATTCCACACTAGGGGGTAGATTCCTTACACACCTCTAAACATTTTTTCTTCTAGAGTGGTTTGAAGGGAACTACACCTAGTACAAGCTTTGAACTCCATAGCAAAGTTTTTCATTGCTATGAAACCACTCAATCTCACAGTGTCATAACAAGCTTAGAATGTGTTTTCAAGGATCCCACAAGATTTACAAAATTGAGCCTTTTTTCTAGAGTTTTTTAATGCTGCAAAATCACTCAATGCTGTAGGATCCTAACAAGCTTAATATGGATGTCTTCTCACAAGAAGCACATCAACCCCACAAGGCTACAAGAAAAAGAAAAAGACATAAGAAAAGGATGTAACTAAATTTACAAGTACTTGCACTTTGAAGCAAAGTACAACATATAATCAAGCAAGTAATGTTACAATGAAGGACAAGAATAAAATAACATTGAATAGAAAATGATTAATCTTATTTGAATAGTACTTACACAATTTCCAAGGGTTTTATATATTCTTATAGCCTTGGAATTTCTAAAAACTCCTTGGAATTCATGCAACTACTACCAAATGGCTAATGTAGATGCCTTCTTCAAGGTTTGTACATCTACCTAAGATTGACCTCCATTTAGGAGAGATATCTCACTAAAATATGGGACGTCTACTTTTGGATGTGGACATCTACTATTTTTATGAGACATATTCTTAGCTTTTGGAATTTGTCTTCTAAGGCTTTCACTCATTAATTTTCCTTCTTTCCAATCCTTACATAATATTCATTTGATTTGTAGCCTTCGTTTTCATCCATCTTTGTCCATGCTTTCAACTTGGCCATGTGGTCATCATTTTGACATGTCATTGTAGATCTCATTTCCTTGAGTTCTCTGGTCTTATTGTTGAGTTCTTGTCTATGTCCTACAAACACATTATCCATATCAAACATTCTATGTTCTCCATTTTCCTTAAGGTTTTGACATACTAAAAGGTCAACAATCTCCCCATTTTTGATGATGTTCAAAACTTAACAAAATGGGTTACTAGTTCAAAAAATCGATTGAGTGAAAAATTATGCAAACATGCATCCTTAATATAGAACAATATTTATTGATCATTAATATACTTGTGAATTTTGTGAATCTTGAATGAGGACATTTATGATTAAGAGGTAAGAAATAAGAACTATGTATCTTATCTTAAAACATCAATACCATCATAATGTCAAAACTCTAAACTTAGAAAGATAGTTATTAATACCATCATAAGGTTACATCTATTCAAATAGATTCATTAAGTATGTCCATAAGGTAAATATATCCATGACACATAGATCATAATCATATCACAATCACACATATTCCACAATCACTTATCAAAGATCAAGAGAAGACATACACAAAATTCTTTTCCTTTTTGAACATCATCAAAAAGGAAGTGGTGGCTTACAAATAGCAATAAGATAGACTAAAAGATATTTAAGGATTATACATTATTCATCCAAGTAAAATATATTTATAATTTTCTCAACACATCTTACTTTCATAAGTACATACACATCCAAATTTTGAGAAATAGATCAAATAGCACAATTTCTAGTTGAGATGTTTACATTGATCACACATATATTAAAGAAGTTTAAAGTATGTTATCCATTAATTTTAAAAAAATTCCCAAAGTGGTTCTTTCATAGAATACAAGTGTGAATACTCTTTCTTTCTTTAATAAGCTTGATATCTCTTGGGTAGGAATATTTTAGTTCATATTAACAAGAAGGAACTTAAGTACCCATAAGATTATATATTCATAGTATATTAATGATGCAACATTAGCACAAATATATATTCAAATCAATTCCAGATACTTGCATAATTGACAATTACTCTTGAAAAGCCACTAAGAAAATGCATGTTGCAACCTATTTTGCATTGTAACCTTTACCCCTATACATGAGGTTGGGATTTCATTGTAAAATGTGGTGTTTGTAGGCCATGAGTTGCAATCTCACAACCCATAACTTTTTGGGGCTGAACAATTCCTTATAATTTGTTATAGCCTTACTTCTCAAGTAGAAAATATCATGTAATGTCCATATTTGGGCTTGGGAAGGTTGAGACTGACTTGGAAATTATCAAATTTGGCATTTTCATGGGTTTTTATAGTGGCATAGCCCCAACTATGTTGGAACCACCTGCACCTAGCATTTGGGGGTTTGGGTTTTCATCTTCCCAACTATGGCCAACGTAGTTGCCACAACTTTTAGTGATGCACCAAAATTTTATCATTGGAGTGGTTGGGGTTTTTATTTTTCAACAAATTTTAGCATTGTTCCAACAACTCCAATGTTGTTGCCACAAAACTAGTGTAGATCAATGAAGCTAGTGTGGTTGGAAAATTTCATTTATATTTTTGGTATCCAAGGTGAGTTTGGTGGCCTAGGTGCATCAAAAATTGAAATAGATAGCTACATTGAAAATCATGGCCTTTCACACCTACAAATCAAGCCAATCTATCAGTAATCATGGTAGAAATTTCTAGCCAAAAGCCAGTGACCATGGGACCTATAATAGCCAATCTCAAACACATTAAAGAGGTTCTTTTATAAGAGATAACTCTACAACCTTTTGAAATCTTAAGCACTTAAGACCTTAGGCATTTGGTAAGAATTTTGGGAAAATTTTCAACTACCTGAGCATTCAGATGCTCTCAACATAGCATCATTACAACACAAAAATTGAAGCAGATAACCTTACCCCCCTCTACATCAACATTTCACATACCTTACCTCCATTTGACCAAAATTATAGTTCTAAACTAAAAGCCTCCAAGGTTTTTTAGATATTGAAGTTGGAAAGCAACTTGATCATGAGGCTAACTACAGATCATAACCTATTGGCTTCAATAGGCTTCAAGCTTTGTCTGGACAACTTCTTGTACATTTAGGTATAAAAATTGTATACATTTAAACTCTACTTTTCTAGTAATCTTTTTATTTTCAATAAATCTTATGTTCCATTTCTTATGAAAGTTTGTTTAAAAATTAATCTTTATGCTTTCTTTTTAATCATATCTACATTTTATATAAATTATTTCTCTCATTTATATTTCCTAAGTCCCTAGGTGATGGACAAGACCATCTAGTGTACATTGGATCCTATTTCTTAAAGGCCCTTAAGTTCTAAGGTTAAAGTTATTCCACTTGCAATTTTTTATTTCTTTTCTATTGATTAAGTTTTTCAAGGGCTATAGTGTTCTAGTGCTAGAAGAAGGGCCTCCATCCAAGCTCTTTTACAAATCCTATTTTTTCCCTTTTTAAAAAAGGTTTTTCATATTTTTCACAAATCTAAACTCTTGAAATTCACATTAAAAAAAATATCTAGAAAAAACCAAAATTTCTGCCCATTTTCCTATAACTAAAACCAATTTTGTCGTTATAGGTAATTTGGGTTTCCATAAAATTTTTCATAGTAGTTGCTGGATTCTCCAAAGTTAGCATGGTTACTAGTTCAATTTGTTTGTGTGTTTTGAAGGCCAATGTTGCTTTGCTCGAACCACCCAACCCCCTTATTGTTAAAGTTTGTGGAAAAGACAACATTGGTTCCTCCCAAGACTCTAGTGTAGCTCTTGAAAAATGAAATTTTTATATTGACTTTCTTCAAAATAAGTATATTCTTTGCCAAGAGGGGGTACCCTAGTGCAATGTCGTTGGGCAGGATAATCATTGATTGCTTGCCTTCTTCTCCTTTTCTTAGTGTAACCCCTACTAGAAAAGCCATCATAGTTGGTTTTACCTATACCAAAACTATTACATTTTTCAAAGTGTAGTGCGCATCCCTATCATTGTAAGCTACACTACACTTGCAGTTGCAGTTTCTAGAATTTTCCAACCATATCTCCTTTACACCTTGGGAAATTCCACTTGCTATAATTTTCTCTTAATTATCTGAAAAATATCTCTTAAACTAAAATCAAAGTAATTGATAATGTGTTTTAGCTAATTCATGGTTTTGCCACTTAATTTGATAGATATGACATCAAGTCAAAATGCAATGAGGGTTTATGACTTAAGAGACCCTATTATGGCCAAGTGTAGTAAATCACTCAAGCTAAGGGGATAAAGCCTAGATTTTACTATCATTCATGAAAATTACTATAATTTTATTTGTGCCAAAATCTAGGTAGCCTTATGCATCCCGCATGTAGAGGCTATATCCAAAAGTGAATATGAGCTTATCCATTGCAATGGAAAAGAGTACATTCCTTCCTTGTATGACAAGATACTCCTAAATGACACCTATAGCATATACTATCTTAATTAATTGAGATAGATAAGCAATACATTTAATCAAGCTTAGAGGGCCAACATGAAGAGCAAGATGAGTTCAAACCTAAGCTCAAACCTAAAGACTTTTTAGGAAGAATCTTTCAATAGGTGGATTTCGAAGCCATCATGCCCACCTCAGCCTCTCTTGCCTTCTTCATAGGACATGTTCCTTAACCCTCATCTTCTTTTTACCCTACCATTTTTTGGCTAGCACCTATCATAGAGGCACACTAGGCACAATCTATGCTCTAAATAATGTTCCTCTTCTCCTCTATACCTTTCACAATGTAGCCTTTCTTCGCACAACCATCACCAATGGTCATAACCATTTCTCAACCATTTTCCATGTCAGTGGGCCCCACAGTGGGAAGTCAAGTGACCCAAGGGTCACATACATGATTTATCCCCTTTGTGCCACAAATTTTGGCACAAACATCCTTTTTATTATTTAGCCCACCTGAAATAATGATTACCCAACTTCTCCCCTCCATTCCACAACCCATCATGAGGCCATAAGCCTCTCAACTTACACTACAACTATTCATCCCAATGCTACAATCCATAGGGATTACCAAGGCTTGGAATATGCCTTCTAAATGATTTAGGACCTTACAGAAAAGTATGTAAGCTTAAAGATTCAACAACCCAGATAGTTAAGATCATGGACTTCTATCGAGATAATCCCATTAGTCCTACTGTTCCACAAATAACTCTTCCCTTAGTAATCCCCATACTTTATTTTACCAAGTATAATGATGAGGCTAATCCCAACACTAACCTCATAAGTTTTTGTTCCAAGTGCCTATTGTTATAGGCATGGCTAAATACCATAATGCACATCTACGCGATGTTTCTTATTAGGAAAGCCTTGCATTGGTACTATGCATTATCTTGAGGATTAATATTCTTAGTTGAGGACTTAATATCATAGTTCATTAACTATTCCAACTATAACTTGAAACCCAACATGACTCTTAACTAACCGATGAAGGTCAAGCAAGGACCCCTTGAGCCCATGTAATAATTCATACAATCGTGGAATGCTCTTTTCAATTAGATTTTTAAACCCATAGCTAAAATACATCTTCTTCACATATTCAAGGGGATGGTGAATGAATTTATTAAGTCCAAACTTTACTACCTAGATCCACTAACACTCATTCAAGCCTTCTCATAAACAAAGAACATAGAGGATGATGCTAAGGCCAATCATGACCTTGCCTCTATGGCATAAAAGAACCAACATATATAGAAGGATAAGGTGAAGGGGAGGCAGAACAATGTAGCCATGGCCACTATGGACAAAGACAACTAGACTACACAAGGATCTAAAACAAACTAACCCAAGGCCCCTAGAATCAACAACCAACCATCAACATCTAAGGCCTCTACATTGGGTAATACAAGGCCTAATTTTGAAAGAAAATATCAATCAAATTACACTAGGTTACCACTAAAACCATATGAACTCATTCATCAGTTACTAAAGAGTGGGAGAATCCAATATAAATAGATGATAGAGAATGCCTACAAGTAGCATGATTGACTATGTGAGATCAAAAAGGACCCCACTCTAGTAACCAAGGATGACTCACCCATACCTAAGTACTTTGAACTTGACCATTTCTATCACTCTCATCAATTGCTAGGTTATGATACCAACTTAATCCTAGCTCTTAAGGATGACTTGTAAATGATTATAGACAATAGGAAGTTGATCCTTGATTCTTCTAACCTAGTTAAATTACAAAACCAATCCATGCATGTCTACAAAGACCCATTGAATGCCAATAACAACCCTTACACCATAGTGGCATTCAATGTAAGCAACAACTCTACACTTATGTGGGAGTTGTTCATGATTTGGATACCTCATCATAATGGTAGGGGTCCTTTAACTTCACCTAGTTCAAGGCACACTTTTATTGTAAGGGTACCATCACCTATACCTTTCAAATAACCTTTTGTGATCAAGGTGCCCCCTCCGATGGTGTCTAATACCACAACTTCTTTGCAACAAAATAATAATATATCATCTACTAAACAATGTAAGAAGTATGTACCAAAGCCAAAAAAATAAGGATAACAAGTAGCCCAAGGCATGGAAAGAGGTGGGTCCACTGAAACCCACTCCTATTTCATCCATCCCAATGGCCTCTAATGCTCAATCCACTTCAGCCAATCAACCAAGGGAGGACCCCAAGACATAAGGGAAAGGAAAAGAGGCCAAGAAATAATTGTTAAAACATCAGGTTTGCATCTTGGGGTGCATATCGGAAGTCAAAGCCAATAAAAATGAAAAATAAACAACCAATGACAAAGACTTACTCAACGCAATGGAATAGGTAAAGTATTCTTTGAAACAAAATAACACATCCCTTAGCTTGTGTGACCTAATAATGACCTTCACTACTCATCGTGATGCACTAGTAAAAATGTTAAGTTTCATTCTTCTTAATGAGGACATTTTCACCAGTGAAGAGTCCATTCATGCGATGATGATACCACCTTTACCAAGGGAAGAAACAAATTCAAAAACAATAGAGTTCCATGATGCTAAATTCAAGACCAACTCCTAGAAAGGTGAGACAACCAAGGTCTCTCTCTTAATAATCATAAGGATGGAGCAATACAAGGTACATTGGAAGCATGTGGACAATGGGGTTGCCACTAACATTATATCCTATACCATTCTTCAACATTTAGGCCTAGTAGGACACATGTAACATACCTTAACATCCATTCTCAAATCCTTTAATAGATCTTGGGTTGTAGTTAAAGGCTTAATCTCTTTAGACTTTGTAGTGGGTGAACAATTCCCTACAATGGACAATTTCTTGGTGGTGGAAGAGACATTAGGATTTAATATCATCCAATGGAGGCCTTGGATAGCTTAATTAAAAATTATTTCCTTACCTATCCACCAAGAAAATCACTTATCTTATGTTGAGGAGGAAATAACTATTCATGGCGATAGTGCAGTTCCCTTGAATGTCAACAATGTTGACATAGAATAAGGGTCTAAAGTGGAGTTTCAAGAATAAACTCTCACTATTAATGATGAAGTATTAAAGCTTTTTAGAGTGGAAGAGTCCTAAACATATGTTAATGGAACCATGGATTCACCATGGGAAGAACTCCCCTTCAACATGATTAGTAAAGAAAATGGAGAATACAAAAGCATGCAATGTAGACCTTACACTTTTCCTAATCTTGCAAAGATTAGGAAACACTTGCATGGTTGAATGTACATTTCCTATTCACTTATCCTATTTCCATATTCATGTGGACATATTTTTTGTTTTATTAGCCTAATTTAACATTTTTTTAGCTTTTTTTAGCCTTATGTAGCATGTAACCTATAATTTACTTTTGTTTATAGTCTACATTTTTATGCCTTGCCTATTTTAAGATGAAAAATCTAAAAGTATCATAAAAATTATAAAACTTGAAAAATATATAAAAATTTTAGAATGTATAACTTAGAACAATTTTTCTTCAAATTCATGGTCTTCCTAAGACCTAAAACTAGAAAAACACAGGGCCCTTTAAGACCTAAAACTGGCAAAAATGCATGGTTCACCATAGCCTACAACTACAAAAATGCACAGCTCATCATGAACCAAAATTGGCAATGCGTGGCCCTTCATGATCTAAAACTAGTAATATTTTTTATAACCTTTTATAACCAATTACAACCTAGTTCACATTTAGTTTCCTAGTCAGTTTGCATATTAGTTTACCAAATTGTTGTACTATATCCTCATAACATGAATGAAAACATAAAACACAGAAGATGCATAAGAATAAAATTACTAAAAAATATATACAAAATTCAACCTTTAAGAACAATGATAAAATAAATCCATAGCTCATAGCCATAGTCACATAATGTGAAAAAAGTTCATGCAAAGTATAAAATAAATCCAAGTCCTATAGTGATGGTTAGACTGTGTAGCAATAACATAAAAATTAATGAATTGTTGCTCAATAACTAATAACTAACACTAGCCATACTAGCTGATAACATCATCAAACTATAAAATAGTCAAATACATAATCAATAGATGGAAATATGGTGCAATTGGAGGGGTTTGAGGAGCATCCCCAACATCATCACCACTAGGGCCACTGTTGTCACTTGGTACTTGTACCATAATAACATAAGTTTAATCAATAATCAACACAATAAGAAACAAAATTATGAATTAAAATAAAATAAAATAAAATAAAAAATAATAAAATTAACAAGAAAACCTAGAAGGACATAGGTGCAACATCTTCGATAGGGAAGCTTCGAAGACCAACATCCAAATGATGGAGGATCTGGTCTTTGGTCACATGGGCCCAATCCATTTAACTAAGATTAATGTTAGTGATGATGTTTATATCATCAATATTGATCCATGTAGATGGCTCTTGAAAAAATTTACTAGTAGTTGCCTCTCCAAAATTCATAGTGACTTAAAGAGTTAGAGAATTAGCAACTACAAAGAATCCTTCAAATAGCTTGAAAGAATCCTCTACTTGGATACCTTTCATGAATAGCTCTAGCTTGTAGCATTCTATATAATTTTCTTGTAACCACTTAAGATAACTTCCAAGATCAACCTTGTACTTTTTCTTGTGGTATTTTTGTGCTCGGCTCCACTCAAGTACCCAAGCACAATAGTCCCTCCACTTCTTTGCCTTATGGGCCAACAAGTTAATCTATAGCTTCTTCTCCACAAGGTATCTAGAAAGAGCAACCTTGGTAGGGATGACATACCAATACCACATCCATTTGATCTCTTTGGTTTGCAAGGAGTCCCTATTAGCCACTTGGGCTTCCAAAAACTTCTTATGATTCTTGAATTCTCTAATTTCTTTAGTCTATTTCTTATTTTTCCTTTTCAACTCTACAACTCATTCTCATAGGAACTCATTGGAACATTGGCATTTTCATGAGGTTCTAGCACATGAAACTGCACATTTAGTGGCACTTTCATATAACCTTCATGCAACATTTTCCACTTCAGGTGGTAGGCTAGGAAGTTTATCAATCTTAATGACATGGTTGCAATCCCATCCAACCTTTGACACTGCAAGCAACACAACCAACATAAGCACATAAGATCATGTAAAAAATAAACAAAATGAACAAAAAATACTTTAAACCATTAAGGCCATATAACCATAAAACCAATATAAAATAAAAGCACATAACCAATAAAAATAATTACATGCAAAAATAAGGTTCTCACCAACATCAGGAGTATGTTGCAATTGATTAATCATGTCTTCGACCATCCCTCGCATGAACCCAATTTTGTTTAGAACCTCCATCCATGATTTCATGAGAAACATAGACATGGAAGAATAGAGTTAAGGTTTAGAAGCTACAATAAGCATTACTATCAACTAATTATTAAAACCAAGTCCCAACATAAGAATACAAAACAAAACACATAAAAAGAGAAATCATAAGTACCTACACCATCATCTGGGATGATAATAGGAGGTTCACCTAGTTGTGAACCATCAAATATAGCATCAAGATTATCCAATGTGATGTTAGATAGTCCCTCATCCTCATTCCATTGTAGTACCTCCTCCTCTAGATGCTTTTGTTCAGCCTCCACTATTGCTACTTGGATCAGTTCTTGTTGTTTAACTACAAGAACAAAAAAAACAAGACATAGGAACACTTAGCATATTTTACCTAAAATAAAATAATAACATATCTATATAACATATAACAAAAATAAAAAGTAATTTAAACAAAATAACATAAATAAAATGTAACAACTATCGCATGATGCACTTGGGTAAGTCTAACAATAAGCCTCCTCTTCATAGGTTGCTCAATGACTATTGTTGTCTTCTCAACAATAGGACTCTTTAACTTTGCTCTAGCTACTCCATAAAATTTAGCATGTAACTTCATGGCCTTCTAAACATTCCCATGAAAAAATTGGGTTCCATCTCCATGCTCTCAAGGGAAGGATAATGCATAACACTAAAATTCTTAGCGATAATAGACAGTGATTTCCTAGTATCCTTTGATGGGTTTTGAGCATATGTGGTTGGAAAAATATGTTTCATCCAAGGATTATAAAGCTAGGATGGGTATTTTCTTATCCATAATCCATCCTTTTGCACCACTAGGAACTCCATGAACCTCCTAAGATGCTACAAAGAATGCATAGTACATGTAGCATATTATTTTAAGGTTCTCTTGGAGTTTCAAGATTTTCCCTGATAGGCCAAAAACCAAATGCATAGCCTAGTTGAACTAGGAATCCTCCATAGAGATTGTTTTCATGGTCCATTCCTACTCAATACCTTAAACCTTCTTCTATGGAAATAGCTTTGGGAAAGCCTGGGACCAAAACAATTGGTACATCTCCTTCACCTCCACAACTTAGTAGTTTCTTAGAGTCAATCTAGTGTGGCTACGATGAGTGTTTAGCTATTTTTCCACCTCCTCTAGATGGCGCATTTCTTTCCTTGGCTTGGTGGTGATCTTCACCTCCTCACAAGAGATGCCAAAGATCACTGAATGTAGATTCATTGATGGCCAATGTGATAGGAACACCTTGAACCTGAGTGATGAATTTATTCACTCCTTGGTTGAAGGAGTCCATGATGTTCATCATATTAGGGCTAGGGATGATTGGGATAGGAGCCATGAACAAGTTAAGCAAACCTGCACTAGTGATCCTCAAGTGAATCTCCCTAGGCACTTGGCTAACCAACCAACGCTACGCTACATCGAGCTCATTAAACTTGAGGATGAGTGTCTTCTTAGCACATCTTAAAGTAAACATAGCAATGATAGATGATGATGCAACCCCTAAAACACAAAAAAAGAAACTTTTTAGCATTTTCATAGATACATCATACAAAACTAAAAAAAATAATTAAAAAATAAATATATACATGTAACAAACTTAGCAAATTAAAAATGACAATTGTAGCCACATTGATAAAACTAATCAAATGATTAAAACCTAGATAGACTAACAACCATATAACTAGAAAATGTTTAAATTATAACTTTAAAAAATATAAAACATAAGAATTATTACTTTTCTTGCTAGAGGAAGGTAGCATGAAAATCCTAAGGGGTATATGTGTATGTACACCATAATTGGGGATACCCGACCAACTGTGGATCATACCATTAGCTAGACACCTATGGTAGGATTGGGCATAGTGCAAGGTATACTTGTCAAAGTTATCATTGAGTTGCTCCATCACTATGAGCCTCACTACTTGGCTCTTGAAAAAGACCTCCAACATTGTTTAGATCAAGGGTAAGAGTTGGTCACTCTTGATGAACCCATAGTCATCTACCCTGTACTTGCAAGCATGCAAACCCAAAAAAAATTATTAAATCCAAGTGGCCCAATAAAACCAAAAAAATTAAAATTATGCTTGCCCTTCCACACAATAGATGGCACATATAGGATTCTATAACAATGTGTTGACATGGTGACCAACTAATAATGTATTATTGGCTTTGTATTAAATGAATTTTGGCATATCCTAGATTTTGGACATCTTATGTGTTCCTCTAATATATATGCTATTGAATTGTTCACCATCAACATGTGTCTTAGGATCATCAACTATGAATTTGATGATCAAGCTGGTAGAATGGGGTAGTAAGGTTTTCATGATGACGGTCATTGTATGGAAAGCTAAGTGTTATCAGACCATCACACTAAAATTCTATAATAGGAAGGATAGGAGCTTTTTTACCCCTAGTCTGAACACCAGAGAGCCATGTTCCAAAATCATGTTGACAAGAAAGGTGTTGGACTTTGGTATGTGAATGTAACATCAAAGCTTGACTAGCTTGATCACCACCAAGATGGGTTTCAGGAAGGCCTTGCACAACCCAGCAATGACAATTATGACCTTGTGTCACTACAAGTATAATTTAACAACCATTAGATAGCCAAGAAAATTACAGCCACAATGTCAACAATTTTACATCCAACCAAACAACAGAATACACCACTTACAACCATTAAAACCAAAAACATGACTTAGCAAACATTGAGGAAAAAGGATAACACATGAGCATTGATGGCAACTGCATGGTGGGAAAATACATAGAAATTGTTCAAATTTTATGTAAAAGTTTTTGAAACAATGAGAACTAGTCTACATTGAAACACAACCCACAATAACAACCATAAAATTCCAACTTGAATTTAACAAAATTTTAACTAAAAATCCTAGTTTATGATGACATTAGCTATAGTAAAAACTTTAGGAAGACTAGTTAAAATTTTTTGAAAAATTCAAATGATGATTGGGAACTAAAACAAACACATAAATGACCATATGAATTTTTAACATTATCCAAAAAAATATTGAAAGTAGAGCAATGCTACCCATATAGCCTGGGGGGTCTGCAATTACAATAGTCAAAACTACAACTGTATGGGACAGTTAACATCAACTAAAATAATGAAAATTTTGCTCTAAAATTTTTTTTCTAAGTCTATGTACTCTACATACATCAAAATTTAATGAAATTTAATATAAAATTTGTAGTATGAGGTCTAGGAGAAATTCACAAGACAACCTAAAAATAAAAACCGAAACTACATAAAAATGGCTACAGTAGGGTTTTAAGAAAAAATTTAAAAAAATTTAAAATGTCAAAAAATGATGCCAAACTCCCTAGACAGCCCTAGAAATCCCTAGAAATCTAGGACATTAGTAGAAAAAAGTTTTTACAGTGTCAATGTTGCCTAATTTAGAAGTGGTAAAATAGTGAAAAAACCAAAAAATCCATTGTGCACTACTTACGGAAAAATTCATAAAAAATTAACCATAAGTCAGAAATCAATGGTTCAACCATAATTTTGATCAATAAATATTGAAAAAAAAAATCCATAACCTTAGAAACCAAAATCTCTCTACTTTTTTTTAATAACAAAAAAAACACAAAAGTGATGTTTCTTTTTCAAAGAAAATAGTAAAACATACAATGGAAAATTGGTTTTTGAAAAATTGATATGTAAGAGTTGTGCCCAAACTTATGTGTGTATTGTCAAAACCACATTCTTGAAACATCCATAAAAATCCAACATAACGTCATGTTCATAATTAGAAGGTTGGAGCTACACTGATTTAGTGGGAAAATTAATTTCTGAATAACCCATGTAAACTTGGGTCATCCCCACTAGGTGCCTTTTAAGAAAAATACCAAAAATTCCAATATAGTGTGATTTACAACTCATACACACATTTACATTGGGGTTAACTTTTCAAAAAGCCTTGTAATGGATTCCAAGAATCAAACACTACCAAAACCCACCTTCTAGCCATGACTCCACAACATGTTACAGACAGTAAACCCCAAGCCAAGTTTGGAAACTAGATTTTTACATTGAAAGTGCCACCCATTGAAGGAAGTGAAAATTCATAACAAAATAAGCCATTTTGAGTAATTATGTTATCTAAGAGCCCAACCATGCTCCACAGCATTAATCAAGGGTTGATGGAACTTTCCGTCACTAACAAAGCTTCTAGTTAACTCTAGAATAGTCATTCCAAATCCTAAACCATACCCAAGGTCTCGATTAGCTCCAAAAGCTTCTAAAAGACAAAAAAAATTGTTAAAATTTACTTGTCTTTTATGAACCATGTTGGGGGTGCATTCCAACCACATTGGCTAGTGTAGTCCTAGTCTAGTTGGAAGGGGTTTGGTCATAAAATACATAAATAGTCTTCAAATTTGCATTTCTTGATCTTTACACCTCCTTGGGGTATCTAGTCATCCTTAAATATTGAATAAATAATAAAAATCAAGAAAAACCCAATTCTAACCTTGGAACCATGTTGGGTTAGCATCTGAACCACACTAGCCAACATGGTTGGATGGGGTTTAATCATCAAATGCTAGAAATAACCTTCCAAATGATACATCTTAGCCTTCACACCTTCCTAGGATGTTTGAAACCTTCTAAAACATACCAAAAGATTCAAAAACCAATTATATTAGAGGAACCATGTTGGAGAACCCTCCAACCACACTAGCTAGCATGGCACCAGCATGGCTCCTTAAGTTTTGACCATTGCGGAAATCAATTAATCATTTGAAAACCTTAAAAGTGATGACACCTAGCCTTCAGATATTTTCAAAGGCTTCAGTAATCTTAGAATGCAAAATAATGAGAAAAAACAAGTCAAATATCATTTGAACTCTTCTAACCAAACTAGAGAAACCCCCATCAATGTTGGCCAATATGGTCCTAGCTTGGATGCTACATAAAAATTAAAAATAGGCCATAAACAAGCCATATCAACATCCCAATGCATCATCCCAATCCTAGAACTCTACTACATCTAGTATAGACCATCAAACCCTTGAAATTGTGTCAAAAATCATAAAAATCCATTACATTCCCTTAATCCATGCTAGGACTATACTAGCTAGTGTAGTCTAGGGGGTATGACCACATTAAGACCTAAAAAACCTTCAAAATCAATAATGATAAGTCAAAACCATCGCCATGAACATCAACAATACTAGGAACTTGAAAATGTGGTTTCTTTGCCATAAAAATCATCGAAAATTAATAATCAAGTGTAACTATGCTAGGGAGGGTCAAAGCCATGTTGGCCATTGTGGCTCCAGTGTAGTTAGGATTCCAAGAAGATTTTACCAACATTATCTCATCCAAAATGGCCTAAAACTTGATTGGGGAAGCTATTACCTTGAAATCATAAAGCCTACTATGATTTAATTTTATCTTGACCACCAAAAGCTCAAACTCCATTTATCCATGCTAAGGACATCCCCAACTACACTAGCCAACGTAGTCTAGAGTGTATGGTATCAAACCTCACTTCTAGACACTTGTTTTAGCCTTTAAACAATTAATTCAAAATCCTAATGTCCCTACACTATCTTGGGAAGTGAACAATATAGAAATTTTGAACTCGAGATGCCACAAACCCATCTTTCTCATGGAGCCACATTAGGGCCATCCTGGCTAACATAGTCCCAACATGGATAGCAATTCTTGGTGGCATTTGTGGCTTCCATAGGGCCAAATGAACACAAAAGTTAATCAAAGTTCAGTCCTAGTGCACACTGTTCAAAATATATAAGATCAAAACCCCAAAAATAATCATAACATACCATGAAACCCATATTTTGGCATTAACCATGCTAGAACTTACCCCATCCATGTTGGCTAGCATGGATCCAATGTGGGTCTAGCATCATTGAAAAATGGGATCTCATTTCAGCCTTAAAATAGCCTTAAAATAACCTTCCCAAGTGTCCAAATGCCCCCATCAACCATGTATCCTCACATCATGGCCTCATAAGGCATAAAACTGGCAAAATCTAACCCTAATTGATAAACATTGATCATGTTTTACCCCATGTTATCCACCTTGACTTGTTTGGCCTTGTTACATTGTGTTTTGACTTGGTTTAACCTTGGTATAGATTATTGACCTTCATTTCCCTATAATTTGATGCTATTTAGATTCAATTTTTGTCATTTCAACATCATTTAGCCTTATTTCATCAAATGTTTTGATCATTTGTTATTTTTTAACATCAGAGAACTAGGTTTGACATCAATTTACACCATTGGACATCATTGTGAGCTTGTTTGACCATTTGGAATATTTTTGGATGGGATTCGACCATTATTTGGACTTTGTTTGACCTCATTTCATCATTATTTGACTACCATTTGGTTTTTTCCCATGTTAGTTAGCCTTTTATTTACTCCATCTACCTTATCCTATACCCTATAACCTTTTTTAATCATGTTTAAGCCTAATTCAACCTTATTTGATGGTCCTTAATCATCATTAGACTATCATTTGGCTCATTTGATCTTTATTTGGGCTCATTTAATACTTTCTAGCCTTTGGTGCATTATACCTACTTTAAATCATCATTTATAGTCTTAATCGACCATGCTTTAACCTTAATTGACATCATTCGATAACATTTGATCATCATTTAGCTCTCATTTGATTCCATTCTACCATCATTTGGCATTCATTTAATCTTATTTAGCCTTTGATTCACCTTATTTATCTTCACCTATCTCTTATAGCCTTGGTTGATCTTTTTTAAACCTTATGTTATTGTTGACAAAACTGATTTTTTCCTATCCATGCATACTTACTAAAGTACTTTATGTTCTTTTGGTGTAATTTCCTCATTTTATCACATATGTGTCACTGAATGTGCCTATGGTTGATATCTAAGACTGGAGTATGGACACATGGAGATAAATTAGTTTACCTTTCAGCCTAAATAGACCTCATGGTAATGTTAATTGATTCATTAGCCTTAATCATTTAGATCTTGAGCTTGAGAGCCTAGTTGACCACATAGCCTTGATAGAGAAGCCTCTTAAATGGCTAGAAAACCTAGTTAAAATCCTTGATCTTGAGGTTGGCAACATTACTAAAGACTTTCTAGTTGAGATTTTTGTAATGACACATGGTGATGAGGAGAAAATAGTGAAATTAAGTTTCCCAAATAGGCTTAGGACATCACCAAGGTCCTCCATAATGACATTAGGGGCTTTGCTTATTCATATGAAGATGTGCTAGGTCTTAACCAACACCTAGTACAACATAACATCATACTTAACCCTAGCATCAAACTTGTTAAGAAAAAATTTTGTAAGAATAGACTAGATTTATCCCTAGAAGTTTGTGATAAAATCATAAAACTACATCAAGATTATTTCATTCAAGCTACATATTATGTGGAATGGGTATCCAACATAGTGGTGGTCTCTAAGAGAAATAGGAGAATACATATCTATATTGATTTTTGAGACCTGAATAAGGTAATCATCAAATATGACTGTCTGCTACCTAGTATTGACTAGCTTATCAATACTACAGTTGGACATGGATTGTTATCCTTCATAAATGGGTTCTTAGATATAACCAATTTACGATTAACCTAGAGTATCAACTCTATACAACCTTAATGACCCCTCATGATGTGCTTTCATCTAAAGAATGCATGTATGAATTATCAATAGGACATGACATATATCTTTAGTGATTACATGCTAGGGTTTTTTAATGATTATGTCAATATTATAGCCATTACGTCCAAAATGGCTAACGACCATGAATATGACCTTGACATTATGTTGAAATGATGTCTCAAGTATGAGCTTAGGCTTTATCCCAAGAAGTGTGTCTTTGGTGTCAAAAATGGTAAGATGCTTGGCTTTGTAGTACCTAAATTATGAATACATGTTGGTCCTAATAAGGTTAAGGCCACATCCAACTTGGTAGCACCAACTAATGTTAATAAGATTAAGTTCTTGCAAGATAGAGTAATATTTATTCATAGGTTCATCACCAAGCTTACAAATACATTACAATCCATTTAACACTTGCTTAAGAAAGAAGCTTGCTATGAGTGGATAGCTCAATGCTAAGAAATGACTGAAAGTATTAACCAAGAGTTGGGACAACTACCCATGGTCTATCCAGCACAAAAGGATAAATGTTTTTACATCTACCTTTCCATTTCTAACATGTCCATTGTCTCTCAACTCTATTAGAAGTAAGATGATGGAGCAGAGCTACTAATATACTACCTAAGTCATGAATTATATTCCTATGAGACTAGATATACCAAAGTGAAGAAGTATTATCTAGCCCTAATCTTCTGGTTGAAGAAGTGGAGACACTACCTCTTTAGGAGCCAAGTTAACATCATTTTCAAGGATAATGTTCTTAGAGATGTAATGACCAATATCTATGAAATTAGCCATATAGCCCATTGGAAAGCCATAACAATCAAGTTTAACCTCCATTACACCTCTCAAGCCTCAACAAAAGGTCAAACTATAGCTGCATAACTTACCATCTCCCTGGTACAAGATCATGTAACCATTTATCCTAAATTCTTTGATGAACATGTCAACATTATTAGTAATATACCTAAGGGTTGTGAGGAAATTACATACTTTGATGGAGCTTCAACCACCCATGGGACTAGTGTTGTTGCCATCAAAACATCACCTTTTATTGAAATCGAATCCTTTACCTGCCTTTTTGATATGCAATGTACTAACAACATGGCAAAGTATGAAGGATTGATTAGGGAAATGATGGTAGCTCGTGACTAAGGAATCAAACACCTAATGATTAAAGGTGATTTGCAACTTGTGGTTAACTAAATAATAGAGGTTTACACATGCAAAGTGAAACACTTTCAATCTCATTATCACTTATGTAAGAAATTAATAAAACAATTTATATATGTTGGTATCCAACATATACCTTAAATTGAGAACACATTAGTTGATGTCATTGCAATGTTAGCTCTAAGTATGATGCTCAATGTGCTTACTAGGGTACCTTCCTTAACTATGAACTATGCTATTCCCAGTAGGTAGAACATTGAATATAACTCTATAGCCTTTGTTAATAATGATCCTCAAAAGGAGTGGTGATGAGTGGCGAGATACCCCTACACTCCACCATACGAATACGAGCATAGCATGCGCAATCCGGTCGAACTCCATAGAATAAGTGCCTACATGCCTCATGGAACACTTAGGGTTAATCATTTGTTATCTTCCTAGACTTACTTGTAGTTGTCATGGTGTATGGTTAAGTAAGTCTGACGTATATGATTTTTATAGATTTTTATGTTTTATCTCCTATGCTATTTAGTTGAAGGGTTGAGAAGACTAATTACTAACTTTAACTAACAAACTAAGGCTAAATTAACCTAGCATCAACATCTATTCCCACTTACCATTCACACCCTGAACCAATGCAACCATGGTTACCAAACACTAATTGTTGCTAGGATCCCACGCATAACACATGTGCTCAAAGCGGTCGTACTGAGGCACTTAACTATGAGAGAAGGGTTGGAGAGAAAGCAGTAAATAACTAATAAAGCATGTAAATAATAGATAATAAATAATAGTAGATAAAAGTCCTAATTATCCCTATTCCATGCACTACAAGGTTTATCCAAGAAACTCATCTTTATTGCCATACACAAACTTGTGTTCAGGCACAATGTCTGCTCGAATAAAGATCCGTTCACTCTGGAGTCCCTACTGTGGGCACATGGAAATTAATCTATCTCTCGAGTGGAAAAAACTGCCATAGTTTTGCTACAGTCTAGGCCTAGATTAAGAAACAAGAGAGAGCCACCTCTTATTTATAGATATGATGGTGCACCACGATATCACATAGGTGATATCGCATATGCGATATTGCGAGGGATGCAATATCGTGACGACCACGATATTGTGTATGGGATTATTGACTCAAATGAAACTAATGGGATGACATGTGAAAGGATCATCATTACAAGACACACAAAACTAGTGTCCATGACAACAAGGGTGGACACCTTATTACATTGATATCAGGCCTTAGTTGGTAGTTGAGAGAGAAGAGAGAAGAAAGAAGTGTTGCTACTACCAATGCCAAGATTGCACCTTTCATTGTCCATCTGTATGCACACCATCAATATTTCTCCTTGCATAGCCGCTTCAACACTTCTCCATTCCAAGTGTTTCCTCCAGATCCAATCCATTTTTGCATGATTTCCATCTACACACACAACACAATCTTATATTAACAAGGGTAAATTAATCATCATGTAATTGATACCTTGCTTCGGTGAAAGTCCATTGGCTGAGTTGTGGTATGGCTGATATGGTTCTGGAGATATATTAATGATGACTATTGCAGGTATAGGGGTTAGGAGAAAATTGAAAAAATTGGGCCCCGTACCCCCATGACTAATCATGAACCTCCAGTAGCGAGAGAATGGAAAAGAAAAGGAATAAGAATGATGGATAAAAATAAACAACTAGGACATCGATAAAATGGATGTCAAGATGGAAATGAAAAAAATAGAATGGATTGCAAAAATGTTAAAGGAAATAATATAACAAATGCACCATATAGGAATGCTAGTGGGTCCTCACCAAAGCAGGCTCATGCCCTTAGAGCCCTGTCAAACCCACATTCAAAGAGTCCATAGGCTCTGGTAATGTCATTCAGAACAAGAGTTAAAGTTGTAATCGTAATAATTTACCAAAAATAAAACAATGCATCTACCAAAGTATATACTAATGATACAATCAGCAATGAGGTGAATAATGGAGAGAATAGAATGGAATCGAATCCCAAGAACAAGGTGGTGTACAGCCCTTTGTGTATTGCATGGTTAATGTGACTTAGAAAATCTCATTCCAAATCTGGCCTCAAAAAAATCACATCCAGTGACTCCACATCAATGCATTTGGCCAATCCATCCTCTCAAGTAACAAGAATGCCTTCACCCAACAACCACCACCATTTCGACGAAACAAAGGATGAGAGAATGGGAAACGAGAAGGGCCTTAGTTAGAGGAAACATTTTTATTTTAGTTCCATAACTAGTGCTTGGAGCCCAAGGGATTATTTTGTCTAAGGGGTATGCTTTGAATTCTCACTTTCTTTCTTTTCTCTCTCTCTCTCTCTCTCTTTTTGTTTTATGTATTTATGCATGAGAACCACACCATGCAAAGACTTCTTATTTTTATTGACTCAGCTTCTGATAATTGGGTAACATTAGAATGGTAAGAAAACTAAAAAAGAAAATGTCCAAGAACCCAAGAGAATGGCCAACACAGATGCATCAAGTTTCCTTGAAGTCACACCCTTTTCAATCCTTGAGTCCTTCCTTAGTTTGAGAAGTACACAGTCATCAATTCGTTAAAGTTATTATTAGAAAGGGACTATACATTTCCAAGCCAAGAGAGACCATAGAACTTGTGGATGAATGGATGAAGTGGTTTCATTGGCTGCCATATCAAAAGAACATACCTTAGTATCAACATCATAACTTAAAGGTAAAATCCAAACATTAGCAATCAAATAGAAAAAAATAGTTCATACCATCATGAAGAACACTTATTAGGTGACAAACTTACAAGATGGGTAACACACACACAAACACACATACAAAATGGAAAAGGTATAACAATGTTGTAAAACAAAAATAAGAAAAGTTAAAGAAATTTGTAAAACAAAAACATGTAAGACAAAAATGTGTAAGAAAAAAATGTGTAAAACAAAAACATGTAAAACAGAAAATTGTAAAAGAACTGAGGGCCTCCAATGATTAGCATAGGTGGCCATCTCCCCCATGATTGAATTTCAAGGGAGTGATCCGAAATAATGAACGTCTATTTGAATTTTGTAAAAGTGCCCAACTTCTCCCCATTGATGTTCTTAGATTAAGGGGTGGAGGTTGGCGACACTCATATTCCAATGTTTCTATGCCTTTGTTGTTAACATGAGTTGTTTCCTCAGTTTGTTCTGTGCATATTGGGTTGCTCTTTCTAGTAGCTATCAACCATGGGGTGTCCACTACTAGTTGTGTGGTTGCTACATATAGGCATATTTATCTCAAAGTTTCAAGGGAACACCTGTTGCATGGAGGAGATGTTGTGCATTCCTCCATGTCATCACCTGATGAATCACTATATGTGATGCATGGAACTTTCTTCTTCTCAATCTTTCCATAAATGTGTACCTTAGATATCTCCAAGGAAAGATCACAGATCCCTAGGTACACATCTATTTTACTTAGCCATGGCCTTCTCATTATAATTGGAAAGCCTCTATTGTTACTGTTAACTTCTATCACTAGGAAATCAATTGGGTAAGACCAACCACACACAATGATAACTATGTCGTCCACCATTCCCAAGGGAATGGTGATGGACTGGTTTGTCAACTCTAGTTGAATGTTGATCTTCTTATGTTAAGGTAGGTTCCAAGCTTGATACATTTCTTTTGAGATTAAGTTGACTCTAGAACCTAAGTCAAGAGGAGCCTTATGTGGTTCATTCCCGATGATTTGTAGATAGATTAAGGGGCTTCTAAGATCAGAGAGTTTCCTAGGAAGGTGGCCTACCTTGATCCAATCGGTTATGGTATGCGTTAATATAACCGTATGCATACAACTCTGTTGTTTGACTGAAGGGTTCTTTGAAGTTTTATTTGTCGAAGGAGTGTGCAAAAACTCAAACACTTGTTATGAGAGCTTGTCTGGGGTTTTGGTTCTAAACAAAGATCTTCTTTTCTTGCGGTTGTCAGAACTAGTAGCGAGTTGAATGTTTACGGCTCTCGTAGTGTTGCGTTGCTATGGTTGAGTGGGGAGTTCCCCTTGCATTGTTGGAGTAGGAGGTATGGGAACTACCAGTGGAAGAGAGGTAGATGGATTAGGAGGATGGTACATGTGTGGAGTGTCTCCCATAGGAGAAGGAGTCCTCCTAAAGTACTCCCAAACTTGGTAGTTATGTTGGGGAGTTGTGTGACCCATAGAGTCACTTGGAGAAACCGGCTGCTACACATAATAGCCATAAGGATCAGGTTGCCAGTAAGGGTATTTATGTTTCAGTAGTAGCATCCCCCATGACTGTGGGTATTTCCACTGTTGATGTTTCCCAATGGGTTGTAGTGGAGTTCCACTTGGATAGTATGTTAATGGTTGGTGGAACTGTCTCAGGTTACCTTGGGGATAAGGTAACCTTCGAGGTGTCTGCTGTTGGTTAAGTTTCAAATTAACTGTATACACCCCAGACTTTTGTAGATGTGAGATGATTGGAAAACATCCCTTAGGATGGTCATAATGGCATATCTCACATCCACCATTATTGTCTGTGCCTAAGTCCACAACCTCATCGGAGATAGTTATTTTTCCTTTACCCTTGTTATGTGCATGGCCTGAATCTCTTCTCTTTGTCTTAACTTTGTCACTATTGCATTCCTCCTTAGACTCCTCTACAATCTTTAGGACAGTTTTAATTTTACTGTCTAAGGATCTCCACACTTCATCTACCTTAGCCAATACTTCCATTGTTAACTTTTGAATCTACGAGGTTTTCCTATTCACCAACTCTTTGAGTGGTAACTCATCCTCTTCATCATAAAATTTCACTCCCCTCTTTCGGAGGGAAGAATCATGGTTGTATTCCTCTGCACTCTCTCTTTTTTATAGCTCCCCTTCTTCTTTTGCTACTTGTTCCAACAAGTGATGTATCTCATGGGATCTAAGTTTTGATAGTCTCCCTTGGGCATAAGTCCCAAGGGTTCTCCTAGTCTCATATCTTAGCCCATCTATGATGTGGCAGAGTTGATCCTGCTATGCATAATCATGGCTCGGGAAATAATGTAACAATGTGTAGTAGTGGCCCATGGCAGCATCCAAGCATTTATGAGTACCTTTCTTCCATCCTTGGATCTACTTATGCAAATTAGACACTCTAGAGTATGTTTGGTATTTATCGTTGAAGAGTTCTAACATCTTACTCCACCTCCTGATGGTTTCCGGCTCTAAGGATTGGTACCAATTCTCTACTTCCTTAATGAATGTACTGGAAAACAACTTAAGTTTCTGCCACTCATTTTCTATGTTTTTGAAGGCACAGGCATCATGGAATGCCTATAAATGATGTTGCGGATTTGTGTTGTATCCCCCCTCTAAGTGTGGGATATTGTTCATGTCTAAGCATTTGATTCGACTATCTTTTAAATGCCTTGTTGGAATCCTAACTACCTACGTTATATTGAGCATACTTCGGGTTGCTAGTAGGGGCTCTTCATGATCATCTCTTTCATGACACCTATGATGTCTGCGTTGTTCCCTACTTTCCCTTCATTCATGCCCTTTTCCTCTCTCTCGACTCTCTTGTCGAGGTCTCTCATTTTGCTTATCTCTATCCTCACTGTTATGCTCATGGTGCCTACACCTAGATGTGGAAGGAGAGGGTGAAAGATGTGAAGAAGGGGAAGAAGAAGGAGAACCATATTCATGATGATGTTTCTTGCCTTCCCTTTGGCTACTACGACCCCAATTGTGATGACGATCAAAGTGTCCATCCTTTACATGTGTTGTTGTTCCCTCTATGAACAGTTAGGGTTCACAGGGATCAGAACTAGTGTTATCTATCATTGAGCATAAGTTCTGATACCCCACCTCCTCACTATCTTTATGAGGGGGAACATCCTTTGATAGGGAACCCATTATAAGTGGTTCACCATCTCAGATTTCACTCAGGACGTGGGGGACCTCTTTGGCCTTCAACAGTGTATGTTGGCTCTCCTGCCTTAAGTCCCTCATACACTGTAAATTTGTGGGATGGTAATTCCTCATGTCAAAATTTTCTGCAACATATTCAGCATATAATTTAGTCATGTCGATCTATTCCAGAGCACAAAAAATTATGTTTGGAACTACTCAATTTTGGATGTAGCACTATGTTACCTTGATGGAGGATAAAAGTATAATTAGTCATATACTCATCGAGATGAGTATATTCCACCTGATATTGTTGAGTAACTGGTGGTAGGTTACACATGTTAGACTTCCAACTATTCTTTGTATGATTCCTAGGTGGTGTATTGCTCTTGTTCGGAGAAGAAGACATTGTTATATTATCAATGTGCTATTAACCGTTATATAATTTTCTGTTTAATTAACAATAAGGTTCATTTAAGCTCCCAACGATGTGGATAATTTCCTATGTTTTACTTTGCGCACAAACAGTTAGTCCCTCGACAATGGTGCCAATGATGAGTGGCGAGGTGCCCCTACACTTAACCATATGAATAAAAGCATAGCATGCGCAATCTGGTTGAACTCCGTAGACTAAGTGCCTACACGCCTCATGGAACACTTAAGGTTAATCATTCGTTGTCTTCCCAAAATTACTTGTAGTTGTCACGGTGTATGGTTAAGTAAGTCTAAGGTATATGATTTTTATGTCTTTTTATGTTTTATCTCCTATGCTATTGAGTTGAAGGGTTAACAAACTAAGTCTAAATTAACCTAGCGTTAGCATCCCTTCCCACTTACCATACACACTCTAAACCAATGCAACCGTGGTTACCAAATACTAATCGTTGCTGGGATCCCACACATAACACACCTGCTCGAAGCGGTCATTCTAAGGATGTAAATAACTAATAAAGGATGTAAATAATAGTAGATGAAAGACCTAATTAGTCTATTCTATGCACTACAAGGTTTATCCAAGAAGATCGTCTTTATTACCATATAGAAACTTGTGTTCAGGTACAATTTCTACTTGAATAAAAATATCTTCACTCTGGAGTTCCTACTACGGGCACATGGAAATTAATCTATCTCTGGAGTGGAAAAACTACTACAGTTTCACAAAATCTAGTCCTAGATTAGAAAATAAGGGAGAGCCACCTCTTATTTATAGATATGACAGTGCACTACGATATCACGTACGTGATATTGCAAGATGTGATATCACGATGGCTGTGATATCATAGCCCATGCGATATCGCAGCCCATGCGATATCACGATGACTACGATATCGCATCCCATGTGATATCGCGTCCCATTAAGTGGTATGTTAATATCAAGTTTTATCTAATGCATGGTGAATCTTCACAAGGCCTAACTATTGTACATAAAAGATCAAAATAGTTTGTCATCATAAATGATAACACATTATTTTGATGGTCCTATGATGGTGTATTATTAGTGTGGTTAGGAAAAATTGAAGCCTGCATAGTTCTTGAGCAAGTTCATGAAGGTGTATGTGTAGAACATATAGGACCTAAAGCCATGGCTAGAAAATTATATGAGTAGGCTATTACTATCCCTATATGAAACGTGAATGCCTATAAAAGATTAAAACTTGTGATACCTATCAATGGCATAGCAACCTGATACATGTGCTAACAACTAAGTTACATACTACTTAGATAACTTGGTTGTTTCAATGCTAGGGACTTTACATTATTGGACATATAATGCTTGAGTCTTCCATAGGGCATAGATTCATCATTACTATAATTGAATACTTTACAAAGTGGGTTCATGCTATTCCCTTAAGGAAAATAATGTCTCAAAAATTTTGTAGATTCATACTTGAGAATATAGTAGCCCATTTTGGCATACCTATTGATCATAGTCATAGATAATAGATGGCAGCTTAATAGCCAAGAAATGTAAGCCTTTTGTTACGACCTAGGCATCAAGAATTTTTTCTTGTCACTATACTACCCTCAAGCCAATGAACAAGTTGAAGCTAGCAACAAGGCCATTATAAAATTTCTTAAAAAGAATCTAAATAATAGCAAGTGTAGGTGGCATGAGAAAATGTTCCATGCACTTTGGGCATATCAAATGATCCATTGGACCATAACTAGTGTAACCCCATATAGACTAGTTTATGGATATGAAGCTATTTTACCTCTTGAATTACAGGTTTCATTTCTCAGAGTAGTCGTGTCAAACTTCATTAAAGATGAGCAGAATAAGGAGTTGCATACTGTTGACTTGGATTTGGTCGAGGAGTAGTAGATATAGATGTATAATCACATTGAATGATACCAAGAGAGGTAAAAGAAACAACATCGCAATGAGCTAAATAAAATAAAGATCAACGAGGGGGACCTGGATCTCAAGGCTTTGCATCAGCATGAGAACACGTTCTTAGCCAACTATGACAAGCCTTTCTTGATCATCAAGGCCTATGGAAATGGAACCTTTGGAGTTGCAAAAATGGATGGGAATGAATTGGCCAATCCAGTCAATCATTCTTATTTGAAGCCTTATTACATCTAACATGACCTTATTTATAGGTACAAGCCAGTAGATGACATCGATGGCCATTACACTAAATAACTAGAAAGCCTGCACATGCTCTCTCTAACTTTATCTCTTTATTTTTCATAATGAATGAACTATAAACTTTTTAAATCTAATGCATATTGTATAGACCCCCTTGTTATAATGATAGTGACCTATGGTGGCTTGGTTTGCTCATTGTCTCATGTAGCTGTATGCACTATATTGTAACAAATGCTTTCTTCAACTTTTTTTCTTGTCTTCTTGGAGTTGTACTTGTAGGATGAAGCCTGGAGGTCATTGCAAAGGTGAAACTCACCATGGTAGCAATTCATCACATGATCTTAAAGTGCAAGATTTGGTGAGCTTTTCCTACTTTACCAAGAGTGCTTGTTTCACATCATCTCCATTGTCATTCCTTGAACACACCTACATAACCTAATTATAACCTTCCATACCCTACACAATAGTGATAATTGATGTTTAACACTCATGTATATGGTCATGTGACATTTTCTTCATCATGCTTCACCATCAAGTCCATTGGATGTAACAAATCTCATTCAACAAGAAAATCAAATCAAACCCAACCTTGATAATGAAACCCAATGAAGGTTTCACCCTAAATAAATGGGGAAGAAAATTGCCAAGAAATTGAAAGGCCAATGAAGACTACAAGGTAAAACAATGGCTCCAAAAAATCATAGGGGAAAGAATAATTACTAAATAAACCTTAAATCAAGATGTTGATTCCTCAAAAACATTATTGAGTGACCAACACTTCAAATCACGAAGTGTGAAGATCACATTAACCAACTAAAAGGTCACTACCATACCCATAATCATGATTTCCAACATTTGAAACTCATTATTACCCTTGTGACTATTTTCTTCTAACCAAATATAACCTACAACCTCTATCATATCATCATAATTCTATCTCATCATCACAAGAACTCTTTAGAATGGTTTGACACTATAGAATCAAGCACATAGAAGAAACATTGGTTGTAGACTTGTAGTGGTGTTTTATATTCTTTGTCAATGTATCTCAAGTCAATCCTTCAAATATTAATAAAGAGGGACCAATAAAACACCACCAAGAAAATTTATTTTGCAACCTATTTGGCATTGTAACCCTCACCTCTACACTTGAGGCTGGGATTTCATTATAAAATGTGGGGTTTGTAGGCCATGAGCTACAATCTCACATGTCACACCTTTCTGGGGCTAAAAAATGCCTCATAAATTCTTATAGCCTCACATCTTAAGCAGAAAAAGTCACTTCATGTCTATATTTGAGGTTAGGAAGGCTGAAAATGCCTTGGAAATTGCCAAATTTGGCATTTCCATGGGGGCATAGCCTCAACTACGCTAGAACCACCTACAACTAGTGTTGGGTGCTTGGATTTTCATCTTCCTAATAATGGCCAATGTAGTTGCACTTACTCTTAGAATTTATTCACAAGGTCACCATTGGAGTGGTTGGGATTTTCATTTTTCAACAAATTTTAGCATTGTTCCAATAACTCCAGCATTGTTGCCACAAGACCAACATAGATGGGTGAGGCTAGCATGGTTGGAAATGTTTCTTTACTATTTTTGGTATCCAAGGTGGGTTTGGTGGCTTGGATGCATCCAAAATTACTAGAAATAGATGACTATGTTTGAAATCATGGCTTGATATACCTGAATATTAAGACAATCTATTAGTAATCATGGAAGAAATTTGTAGCCAAAAACCAACAATCATGGGACCTATAAATGCCAATCTCAAACATGTTAAATAGGTTCTTTTGGTAGAGCCAAATTCATAGCCTTTAGCAACTAGAAAATTCAATCACTAGAAAATCAAAAGTTTCGATGTAGCAGCCTCAACCATGAAACCCCATGGCCTTCACAAAAATGGGATTCAAGGTGCCCTAGCTTGTATGGTAGATCACCTAGGCACTTAGAGGAAGGTAAATGAGGTTGTAAAAATGTATAGATTTGACAATTGAAAGAAAAATAAAAATTGCACACAAAGATGAAAAATAAAAATTTATTAAAAAATAAATAATGAGTTTGAGGAATGTGTACAAGATGCACCTGTGGGAGAGAAAAGGAGGAATTCACCTGGACGGGGGTTTAGAGTTCATTGACATTGATGTAATCCATTCCATAATTTAGATTATTTACCTCTTCCAATGTTATCAAACCTCCTCTACTACTACTCCAAATTTGCAACATTGGCTACTATTTGGTGTTAATAAGTATGAAGGATCTGGGCTACAAAAATGCTATATGTTGGGAGTTAAGGATCTTAAGAGTGTAGCGTGGATGTCCAAAGTTCACAAATCCCAAGGGGGTAACTAGGGTTACAAGGCCACAAGGGGTCCATGCCAGAAGGCTTCAAGAAGCTACATTTCTACAAATTTTCAAGAGCTCTTGGATGTCCAAAATGCCAAATTCTCAAAAATTACAATGTTTGAAACCTTAAAATTGTATTTGGGATTGGTTTTTATGGGTTTTTTATCTTCATTTTTGTTGAAAATTGGCTTAAAATGGTTGACAAATTGGCTACAGATTTCTACCATGTCTATGTGGGATATGTGGATCTTCCTCATTGAGGTAGATCTAGATCCTACTCACTAGAACGTTATCATTGGAGGGAATGTGCAAAAATCTTGGTTATGTTGGATCTACGTTGGGGGGATGAAGAATCAATGCTAGGAGGGGAAGGTTAGACCCCTCCATGCTAGGAATTATGCATCCCTCACCCCTGCACACCAAGGTTTCCACCTCCATTCTTGGGTTACATGATCCATACCCCTCCATGTTGGGGATGTAGGTAAGATCCTCCCTCCACACTGTGCATGATGACTGCCACATCCTTCATGCTAGGAATAGGTGAGATCTACACCTCCATGCTGGGGGTAGGTGTATCACATCCCTGGTAGGTGGGTCACACCCCCAATAGGTGAGTTATACCTCCATGCATGCATCTCTAGCATGGAAAATTCTATACCCCCCATGGATTTCAAAAGGCATTTTGACCTCCCTAAGCCCAAATATAGACATTACTTGACTTTTTCCACATGGGAGATGAGGTGTTGACTACTTATGAGGCATTTTTCAGCCCCAAAAGCATAAAATACAAGAAATTTCTTATCATTTGTTACAATATTCATGTTTATGATGAATTTTTAGCCTCAAGTTTCATGCAACATGCAACACTACAAAGGTTACAACATGCAATTTTGGTGGTGTTTCACAACCTTACGCACTTGAGACCTTGGGAATTCTCTAAGACTTTTGGGAAAATTTGCAACTACCTAAGCATTTGGAGACACTCAGTGTAGCACCATTGTGACATTATAAAGTTAAGCAAATAACTTTACCTCCCTTTACATCAATATTTCACATACGTTACCCCTTTATGACCAATATTGTAGATT
The DNA here is from genome assembly GCA_015680685.1 of Gnetum montanum. Lineage (NCBI taxonomy): Eukaryota > Viridiplantae > Streptophyta > Gnetopsida > Gnetales > Gnetaceae > Gnetum > Gnetum montanum. The sequence continues at coordinate 2,874 of MNCI01029101.1, read as the reverse complement.
TAAACTAAAAATCCCTAAGGCATTTTAGTGATTGATGTTGGGAAGTACCTAGATTGTGAGGCTAGCTACAAATAATAGCCTAATGAATTCAATAGGATTCAAGCTTCATTTGAGAGACTTCTTGTGCATTTAGGCACAAAACTTGTACACATTTAAACTCTAATTTTTTAGTAATAATTTTCTTCTCAATAAAGCTTATGTTTAATTTGTTATGCAAGTTTGTTTCAGAATTAATCTCTATGCTTTCATTTTAATCTAATCTTAATTTTATTTAAATTATTTCTCCCATTTACACTTCCTAAGTCTTTGGGTGATTAACAAGACTATCTAGGGTTCTTTAGATCCTATTTCTTGGAGGCCCTTGTGGTAAAGGGTTAAAGCTTTTTGGCCTAGAATTTTTGATTTTTTTCCATCAATTGAATTTTCTAGGCACTATCACTCTTTGGTAAAAGAACTTTTTAATGATAGAATAAAAAATATCTTGTTCTTTAACCTTTAAGTTTGTATCAGATGCATATACCTTTTTTTGCTTGCCTAAGTATTATGTCTTGGAGAAGATATTCATAAACTTCCCATGTATTGATGTCCCATAATAATTCATGAGCTACAAGCTTCATTACATATCATCTTATCTTTTCTTTAATACTTCTAAGAGCTATATATAATTTTTCATAATCATGGTTATTCAAGAATATTGAGTAATCTAACAAAGTTTATAAATAGGGCAAAATCATTAGAGAAAAAATTATTAGGGACAAATCATAACAAATATTTCTTGCTTGATCATCCAATTATGCCTCACTTTGTTATCTTCCTATAATACTTTGACCAATATCTCATGTTAGTAGCATCTTATGATATACATGAATGCAATTCCTTTCTTTTTTTTTTCAAATTCAAATTTTTTCAAGGATAAAACCTTTTTAAGGACATGTACACAATTCAATAGTTCCTGAAATAACATGAGAGATAACAATACTATCTTAATTTTTCTTTAAGTCTCACTTTTCTATAATGAATTAAGATATGTTTTCTTTTTTAACAGAATTCATAAGGTATATAAAAATATTTTTTAAAAAATAACTTACATTTAAGTTAGCAAGTAAGGAAACAATGACTTACCAAGAAGTACCTTGCTTATCAATTTCAAAAGACTAATGAACTTTTAGATGAGGCCCTCTATCATGGACTACCTTCTTATCATTTCATTTTCTTTCATTTGTACCTTTGTTGATGTATTTAATCTTTTATGAAAATCCTTCTTTTTTATGTTCCTCATGATAGGAGAATCTATGGTCATTGATAGTATCATCCATTCTTTTAAAGACTTCTCCAAGTTTCATCCCTTTCTTCTTCCAAGTTGTTACATCCTAAAAAATACACTCACTAGTTTTCTTTTGATAAGATAAAGTATCAACGTTATGTTTTTCATTGTGAGGACAATAATCTAGTTTAAGATCACACTTATTAAAATAGTATGAAGTATTTTTTTTTATGAAAAGAATCATCAAAGGTAATTAAGCTTGAACTAGTACAAGTATCCTTTTATGAGGTTTCTCCCAAGCTTTCACTTTTAAGATGATTTTTTCTAGTTCTATTGATCCCTTCTTCTTGAGTATCCCTGCATTTCTCTTTATCTAATAAGATTAGTAGTTGAATATCAACTTTTATGTCTGATATTTTCCATTTTATCTTGGAAGATAAAATATGGCTTTTAGAAACTTTTTAATGCATATTTTTCTTTACCTTTCTTAGAAGATGATGTAAAATAAGAATTTCTTCATATAATTCACTATACCTTTCATCATACTTACCTCCTAGTTCATCAAAAATTTGAGATGAATTTTCATTCATAAGGGGCATACATATAAGCTGAAAATATTTTGTAGAGTAATCCACTTCCTCTTCACTTTGCTCTCCATCATCCTACCTTGCGTAAAAGTTGGTCTTTTTCGTAAACATGTTAGTTTTGTCTTTTCATTGCAACTTGCCATTACTAGGAAATTGAAAGGCCATATGACCTCTTGCACCACATAACCAACATTCAATTTAATAACCATCAAAATTTGAATTTGAAAATTTTTTACCTGTATCTTTACCTTTGGAGTTAGATTGGTTGGTTCCTAGTTGATTGAGGCTTCTTCATTTTCTTGTAAGAAGTCTTTGGACTTTTCTTAATAGAAGAGCTATTTCTTCTTTGGTATTCAATTCTTGTTTTGCTAGTTCCTTTTCTTTAGATGTTGACTTCAATATGATAGGATTTTCTTTTATTTCTCCTTCACTTATCAGATTCAATTCATAAGCAATAAGAGCACTTTGGAGCTCTTCAAATTTTAAGATCAAAAAATCTCTAATTTCTTTCATAACTTTAACCTCATGTCTAAATTTAGGTTGTATTTTTTTAATCATTTTAATGATTACATCGCTTTTAGGCAAGTCCTTGTCTATACCCCTAGTTGCTACAACTAGATCATTTTCCCTAAAAAAGGAATCATTAATCTTTTCCCCTTCCCTCATTTTAAGTTTTTCATATTCACTTTGCAAAATCAAAATTTTTTATTGTGTAACTATGGATGTTCCCTCATAGGTAGCTTCTAAGGTCCCTCAAATTTCTTTATCAATTCTACATCTAGCTACTCTATTGAATTCAAACTTATTTAATGCACAATATAAACAATTTTTTCTTTAGAATCGTACATAAACTTATCTCTTTCTTTAGGCATCCACTTGCTTGATGGCTTGAGGACCTTTGATCTGATATAAATGAGTGGTGTGTATCCTTCAAAAATTGACTCCTTTAACTCAAATTCCATTAATTTGAAGAATCCCTGCATCCTTGTCGCCAATAAGCAAAATCAAACCCATCAAACATTG
>MNCI01029100.1:23522-41383 GCA_015680685.1 Gnetum montanum | reverse complement strand
GTTGACGTATCATTTTTTTATTTTATGTGTTTTCTCTTTTTATTTGTTTTTTCAAGTGTTATTGTGAACATATGCATGTAGCTAAATGTAAAATGGGGGAACAAAACGTAAATCAACACTTGTAAAAGAGGAAAGTAACAAGAAGGCATAGATAGAGACTGCAACTTATATCATTTAAATGAAAATTTGACATAACGTAGTGAATGTTTGTAAACTTGCGACATATTGAACCCTAGTTTAAAGCCATTTTGCGCTATGCACATCAGTTTAAAGTCATGGTGGACTATTGCATCTATTGTCAAAGAAAGAAGGATTACCAGTTTTATGCCATAGTGGGCCAAAAGCAACAACAGTTTCAGGAAGCTTTTAAAAGGAATCGATCATTTCTGACTGTGGCTAGTTTAACGTCATTAAAGACGTTCGCTGGAAGTTTAACGTCATACCGGACGATTGGTAGTTTAACGTCATTCCGGACATTTAATGATTTGCTCTAGTTATTGAGTTGCCTCTTAATCTTTTATAGCTTAACGTGAGGGGTTGGACATGTAGGTATGATCTTATACTCACCGTCCCCTTCACCGGTGATGTCAAAGGGTAATTCTAACCAAAAGACATCAGTGGGAATGGCTCCTATGTTTGTGTTGTCTGGTGTTTCCTCAGTTTCAGTAGGGTTGTGAGTTAACATTGGGTTCATGTCTGGACGTATGCTCATAGTTTCTTTCTTAGGCTCAACTAACTCAATTTCTGACTCTTGATCCACTCCAGGGTGTGGGGAAGTGAGTGATACTGTTATATCCCCATGTATGATGATTTCACCACCCTCATAAGGTAGGTGGATCTCCTGATGGATTGATGAGGATACAGCTCTAAGTTGAGCTAGCCAAGGATGTCCTAAAATCAGATCAAACCCTAGCATTTCGTTAACCACTACAAATTCAGCTGATGTGGGGAATTGGTCCCCGGCTATGAAATCCAAGGTAACCATACCTTTCACACCAACACGGGAACCACTGAAGGATTTTAGGAAAGAAGTTGTCGTGGGTTGTATTTGTTTAGTAAGTCCCAGTTTTTCGATGATGGGAAAAGGTATTATGTTTGTCACCGCACCGTCATCAACATGCATCCTACGTATCTTGAAATGATTGACCTGTATCGTTATGAACATAGGGGTTGTGGTGACTTCTCCTATTTTCTCATCTAGCTTAATGTCGTTATCATGAAACTCTAGGGATGTGGTCCTTGACTCTTGGGGTTGTGGGGATAGTACCGCATAAATAGACAACTCATCTGCAGGAAGGTCCTCAATAACAGGGATCGAAGTTAACATATGTATGAGAGCTTCTCGATGTACTAGTGAAGTCATTACTAGGACATACAAACTTAAAGACATGTTCTTTCATTTCAAAGCTTGTGTGACCTGGGTCACTGCACTTGCTAGGTCTTTACCATTTGGGGCACCCTTTTCTGTAGAGATTTGGTCCATTTGACCCAACATTTGTATTTCTCGTGGAGGGATTTTTTTCGTTGGTAATCGAGGATGCTGGGTTTGGGACACAACTCGTGACATTATCCTTGTTTTGATGACTCATACTAGGCTCATTAATGGGCAGACCCATAGGAACAGCATTTAGCGGTGTGGGCTTTGGTGGTCCTAATTTGTGTTGATGGTTTTCTCTTTCCAGGTGCTCTCTTGTTAGTCTGTCGATAAGACGTTCTCGCAAAGGTCGTGAGGGAATGGAGGTGGGTTGTGTATCAGGGTGTTTTGGCACCTGGATCATAAAGGGAATGGGTTGCTTTTCAAGTGGTGTGATTGTTGCTGCAACGGAAGGAGGTACACGGATGATGAATGGTTTTTGTGGTGTAGGGGATGTGTGTATGATGACACGGGTTTGAGGAGATGTTGGGGTAGGTGTGTTTTCTAAAGGCCTACGAATCACAAAAGGTTTTCGCAGGACATCCTGTCTATTCTCTACATGGATACTATTAATCACATATGATGCATCATTGGTATTGAGAGGATCCTTGTAGACTCCCATGGGTTGGTTTTGAGGTCTTACTGGTTTGCCTCATCGAATACTACTTCACCCCTGTCAATCATGCATTGTATATCCTATTTCAAGGTGAAAAGTAATTAGTCCCATAACCACACCATTGGTGATATTCACAAAACCTATCTAACCTAAAGCCTCTTGGAATGGGGGGGTCATTAGCTATCACTAGAGCTAGGTTCTTGGCCAACTCACAAAATCGATCATGTTTTTGAGAGGTCACGGGATACATTTGTTTATGCTAGATTAACCTGGCCTTTAGGAGTTGGTCAAGCAATTGTGAAGGCTTCATAGGTAAGTGTGTATATTGAGCAGGGTCTTTTCTTTCGAATGTATGGGCGTGACCCATGTTGATGTTTCTATTTGATGAAGGTTTGGGTGTAGGTGCAGGTGTGTTTCTTTCATAGCCATTTGGGATAGCCGGTTGTTTTTCCTTTTTTCCTAGATGGTTAGGTCAGGCTGTCTTAGCCACTACTACTACCATTGTTTTGGATTTATCTTTCTTCATATGTTGGCTCCTAAAAGTCGAGTAAGCTGGGTCATTGCTTGTTTGTGCAGCCTCTTCTATATCTTTAATTTGCACAAATGCTTGGCTTAATGTGCGGGCTTTCAAATAGTAAAGCTTCAACTTAATAAAATCATTCACAACTGCCTTAAGAATGGTAAGTAGATATGTTTCAGAGATGGGCTCATGAAGTTCATTCAAGGCTGCACTCCACCTTTGGATAAATTTCTATGCTGGCTCTTAATGATGCTTGTTTAATCTGGATCAAGCTATCCAACGTGGCTTCAGGTTTTAGATTGTACTTGAAATGGGTGACAAACTAGTGTAACAAGTCCTTGGAGCTACGGGGTAGAGCTCGGTACCAGTCTAAGGCTTTTCTGGTTAAGGACATAGCAAACACTCGCAGAATTACATGAGGCCATGCCTAAAGTAATAGGCATTCTATTCAGAACATCACTAGGTGGGCATTTGGGTCTCCCTCTCCATTGTACTTAGTTAGCTGAGGTAATGAGACTCCCTTCGTCAAGGTTAACGGTGGAACTAAGGGGTCGATTGGATCATCTTGATAGAAGTCCAGTACTTTGACTTCCTCGGTGTTTACAGTTTTGAGGTGCTTTAATTCTTCTACTAACGAGTGCATCATTTTCTTTGTGTCTGCCCACTCTTGGACGGTAGGCAAACCAGGGGGTTGAGTGGATTGTGGTTGATAATAATTTGATTGTTGCATTGTTTGTGAAAAGAGAGATTACTGGATTGTCATTTGTTGTAGTGGGATGACATTCGGGGCTAAGACTACAAGATGTGGTACACTGTAGTGAGTAGAAAGGTTTTGCTGTATAGCTGGTGGAACCCACTGCCCAGCCATAGGTTGTGAAGTGACACCCTAAACGTGTTGGGTTGAAGTAATAGATGGTGCCCCGTGGATTTCAACTTCAGGTATGTAATGGATGGACGTGGAAGCTAGTATGACCGATGGCATCCCAATCACTTGAGGCTGAAAGGTTGATCTTACATTAGTTTGGGGAGGGAGTTGTTGGGAGTATACTTGCAGAGGTATGATGGAATTGGACGCATCAGATTGAATATTGAGCAGAGAGAAGATGGGAATGAAAGCAGGTACCTCTTGTCAGGAAACTAGTGCTCGAGTGTTTGCAGATGAAGGAGGAAGCATAGTTTCTTCCAAAAAAGGGTGGAATAATGAGTTTGTATGGGCATGGGGACTGACGGTATGGTATGAATCCCCATGTTCAGATTGGACTGCGAAGTCATCTTTAGCATCCTTGTCCATAATCCTTAGTCATCTTTTGAACTTTAGCATCTTTCACAAGTTCTTAATGATGTCAACTTTGCCTATGAGTTCTTGAGTCTTTTGCTCTTTCTGACTTCTTTTCTCTTGCTTCTAATTTAAAATCCTTGTCCATAATCTTGTTCTATAAATACAACACCATGCCAACATTCTTTGTTCTCCATTTTCCTTAAGGTTTTAACATACCAAAAGGTCAACATCACTGTTTGTTACCACTAAGCACTTTAGTGGTATGTGTTGTCCTTCTTGTGACAGCATGGGTTGAACCCCAAGTTGCCCATGGGAATGTTAAGAAGGCCAAGGAATTACATGCTAAAGTTGATGAAGTAGCTAGAGAAAAATTGAAGAGGCTTATGGTTGAGGAGACAAAACCAGTTGTTGAGCAGCCTACGAAGAGGAGGCTCATTGTTAGACTTAGCCAAGCACACCATGTGGTTGTAGGTATGTTCTATTTACTTTTTAAAAATTCATTTTGCATTCATGTTTTATGTTATATGGTCATGCTATTATTATTTTTTAGGCAAAATATGCTAAGTTGTTCTATGTTTTGTCTTCCTTATTCTTGTAGGTAAACAATAAGAACTAGCAACCCAAGCAAAACAAACATGCCTAGAGGAGGAGGCTCTACAATGAAATGAGGATGAGGGGCTATCCAATCCCACATTGGATGACATTGATGCCATATTTTAAGGTTCACATCTAGGTGAACCTCTCATTATCATCCTAGATGATCTTCCAGGTACTTATGAATTTTTTTTATATGTTGCATTTTTAGTTTCATATTTGAACATAGTTTTAATCGTTATACTATGATCATGCTTGTTGTAGCTTTTGAACCTCAACTGGGTGCTTCCATGTCTACATTTTGCATGAAACCATTGGTGGAGGTTCCTAACAAAATAAAGTTTATGCGTAGGTGGCTGATGAGTGGCGAGGTACCCCTACACTCAACCATACGAATACAAGCGTGCACGTGCAATCCGGTCGAACTCTGCAAACTAAATGCCTCACGCCACAAGAAACACTTGGGGTTAATCATTCGTTGTCTTCCCAGGCTTGCTTGTATGTGTCACGGTGTATGGTTAAGCAAGTCTGAGGTATGCGATTTTTTTGGTATTTTTCAGTTTATCTCCTAAGCTAGGAGGGAAAGGGTTGAGAAACTAACTAACTCTAACTAATGTCCTAAGTCTAAATTAACTAGCGTTAGCATCCGTTCCCACTTACCATACACACCCTAAACCATGCAACTGTGGCTACCAAATGCTAATCGTTACTAGGATCACCACACGTAACGCAAGTGCTCGAAGTGGTCGTACTGAGGCACCTATTTAGCTTAAGTGTGATAAGTAGCCGATTCCTTGGCTAGCCGTACACACCCGTGGATGCTCGTAGCCAAGTCGTACTTATCACACGTTCTAGCCTAGCGATGAGCAGCCGATGAGTGACTGGTGTGTAGGGCCTTGGGGGCTTATCTATTCAATAACAGTTATGGGTTCCGTAGCAGTTACAGGGTTTGAGGTTTCAACCCCAAAGTCAGATATTGGCAACATCACTGGGTTAATCTAGGAGGATTCCATAGTGGGTGTAAGTAAGCTGGGCTGGACGACTTAAGCATGAGTAACTACAGCATGACTAGAAACAGTGTGACTAACAGCATCACTAACAGCGTGAGTAGTAGCTGCAATATGAGCTGACAGACAGCGTGACCTGATAGCGTGAGTTGACAAACAGCGTGACCTAACAACATGACCTAACAGCGTGAGAAAACTCAAGCAGAGCACGTGTAAGAAGCTTGCAGGTGGGTGAAGCAGAGCGCGTATAAGAACGTTGCAGGTGGGAGAAGCAGCACGCGTGTAAGAAGCTTGCAAGCGGGCAAGCTACATTTTTGACCAGGTGCAATGTATCTTACAGCGTGCATTGGCTTACTCAAGCTAGCTTACGCTCATGGAAGCACATACAATTTAGAGCGTAAGAGCTTGACAAACCAACAAATGATGAACATTTACAATGAAATGATAATGTACAACAAGAGAAATTGACTCTGGCTCGCTTGAAACTTCTCAATCTCTAAATTCACTGCTGTAGGATGTCGATCTGGGTGACTTTGTGGCTTTTTGAGGCATCTAGGACTTCCATCATGAGTTGATTTTGCTGTGGAGTGTCCTCAACATGCTCACTCTGCACTCATGCTACACTCATGTTGCACTCATGCTGCCAGTGTGACCTTAGCGTGAGTGAGCTAGAATGACACATTTTCCACCAAATTTTGATTTTTGAAGCCTGGTTCTTGAGTGCAACTATTTTTTGACTGTGTGGTTGACCCTAGGAATGATCTAAAAATCAAAAATTAAGCTTGATGTACCTTGTTTTATACCACTTTTGGCAGCTCACGCTGGACTCACGCTGCCAACGTGAGTGCAGCGTGACCACAGCGTGAGCTGTAGAAACCTGCAATTTTGAACCTGATGGAGGCTGGAACTTGAATCTTGTCGATGATGATGAACCCTAAAGATGACTTGCACATTGGAAATTAGATCTTTTTCGACTTAGTTTTGGGCTTTGAAAGTTGCTCACGCTGCTAGAGTGACCTCAACGTGAGTGATAGCGTGAGTGAGGAAATTTGCACCTTTTGATGTCAAAATTTGAATCTCTAAATGCTGAAGCTTGGAGTTAACATTAGTGGCCCTTGAGGATGGCTTGCACCTTCAGATTGGGCCATCTTTGACTTGATTTTAAAGCTGTTGAAGTTACTCATGCTGAGGGCAAGCTAGCTTGACAGTGTGAGTAAGCTGGACCTGAGTTCCATGCCTTAGTCAAATTTTTCCTCCTGAAAGCTCGAAAGGGCTTGAGTATTTTTCAAAGTGCTAGGCTGAAATTAGTGGTGTTTTAGGTAAGGCCAATTTTGATTTGGTTTTCCCATTGAATAAGATGTGTTACATTCAATAGACTTGAGGGTCGAGCATTACAAAGAAAATGTCGCATGGCCATAATGCATGAGCTTCAAACACCAATCATCATTATTATTTAGAGCAAGGAAGATCATAATTAGGCTATGAGATTGGGCTTAAGGAATGGTAATGAAAATGATGTGGAACAAGCACTCTTAGTATGATAGGATAGACTTACCAAATCTTACACATCAAGGTCATGTGGTAACGTGTTGCTATGATGAGCTGCACCTTTGTGATGACTTTAGGCTTCATCCTACAAGCACAACTCCAAGAGGACAAGAAAACGAGATAAAGAAAACATGTTTTTATAAGATAATGCATAAGGTCAAGCAAGACAACTAGTGAACTAAGTCATCATAGGTCATAGTTGTTACAGAATAGGGATATCTATGAAATGCACATTAGATTTACAAAGCTTACAGTTTGTTCATTATGCAAAATAGAGGGATAGAGATAGAGAAATCATATGTAGACTTGTTATTCGGTGTAAGGATTGTTGATGTCAACTATTGGTTTGTACCTATAAAGAAAAATATATTAGATATAATAAGACTTTAGATAGAAATGGTTGACCAGATTGGCCAATTCATTCCCATCCATGTCTGCCACTCTAATGGGTCTATTGCCATAGGCCTTAATGAGCAAGAAAGAACCCTCCCAGTTGGTTGAAAACTTATCTGCATGCTCACAAACAGCCTTGAGGACCATGTCTTTCTTCTTGATCTTTCATTTTTTTAGGTCATGGTGATGCTATTATTTTTGCCTCTTTTGGTATTGTTCAATGTGAGCATGCATTTATAGCTACTACTCCTCCACTGAATCCAAGTCAATGGTACACAACTCCTTATTTTGCTAATCCTTGATGAAGTCTGATAGGGCCACTCTAAGTGATGGAACCTACAATTCAAAATGAAAACTAGGTTCAGATCCATAAGCCAGGCTATATGGGATTACCCTAGTTGCAATTTGATAGGTAGTTTGATAGGCCCAAAGTGTGTGGACAAGCTACTCATGCCACTTGTGTTTGCTATTATTAAGCATATTTTAAAGCAACTTTATGATAGCCTTGTTGCTAGCTTTAGCTTGTCCATTGGTTTGAGGGTAATATGGTGATAAAAAGGAATGCTTGATGCCTAGGTATTGACAAAAGGTTTCTATTTCTTAGCTACTAAATTGTAGTCCATTATCTGTAACTATGGTCAAAGGTATGCTAAAACGGGCCACTATGTTATCTAATATGAACCTACAAACTTACTGAGACATTGTTTTCCTTAGGGGAATAGATTCAAACCACTTTGTAAAGTATTTGGTTGTAGTGATGATAAAGCTATGCCCTGTGGAAGACTATGGCATTATAAGTCTAATAATGTCAAGTTTGCACCATTGAAATGACCAAGTTATCTAAGTAGTATGTAACTTAGTTGGTGGCACATGTATCAAGTTGCTATGCTATTGATAGGTGTCACAAGTTTTAACCTTCTATAAGTAGTCACTTTCCATATAGGATCAATAATAGCATAGTCATCTAATTTTAACAGTCATGGCTTTAGGTCCTATATGTCCCCTACATACACCTTCATGAACTTGCTCAAGGACTATGCAAGCTTTGATTTTGCCCACGCACACCAATAATATGCCATCATAGGACCATTGACATAGTGTGTTATCACCTATAATGACATGATTTTTTGATCTTTTATTTGCAACATCCTTTTGAGAAGTAGTCAGGCCTTGTGGAGATTCACCATGCATCAAGTAAAACTTGATATCATCATACCATTCCTTTTAAGGAGTGGTATTAGCAGAGGCTATAGAGTCACCTTCAATGTTTTGCATGATGGGAATAGCATAGTTCATAGTCAAGGAGGGTAACTTACTAAATACATTAGGCATCACACTTAGGGCTAAGTTTGCAATGGCATTGACTAACATGTTCTCAGTTTGGGATACATGTTGGATACCAATGTCTGTAAATTTTTTTATTAGTTTCTTGCCTAGGTGAAAATAAGGTTGTAAATGTTTGGCTTTACATTCCTTAGTTAACCACAATTTGTGAATCATCTTCTATCATCAAGCATTTGATTCCTTAGTCATGAGCTACCATCATTCCCTAGATTAATCCTTCATACCCCGCCACATTGTTGGTACATGAGAATTCAAAACAGTAGGTGAAGGGTTGGATTTTACTAGAAGGTGATGTTATGATGGTAGTAGCACTAGCCCCATGTGTAGTTGAAGCTCCATCAAAGTACATAATTTCCTCATAGCCCTCAAGTACTTCGCTAACAATGTTGACATGCTCATAAGGAAATTTAGGGTCAATGGGTGCATGGCCTTCTACTAAGGAAATGTTAAGTTGTGTGGCTATATCTTGGCCATTTGTTAAGGCTTGGGAGATGTAATGGAGGTCAAACTGAGCTATTATGACTTTAAATTGGGCTATATGTCTACTTTCATAGATCTTGGTCATTATGGCTCTAAGCACGTTATCCTTGCAAATGATGTTGACTTGGCTCCAAAAGACGTAGTGTCACCACTTCTTCAATGAGAAGACTAGGGCTAGACAATACTTCTTCACTTCAATGTATTGGGTCCCATAGGCAATCAATGCATGGCTTAGGTAGTACATGGGTAACTTGGCCCCATCATCTTATTTCTGACATACTAGAGACCTAATGGATGTGTCAAAGATAGCAAGGTATATGGTAAAATATTTATCATTTTGTGGTGGATAGACTGTGAGTAGTTGTGTGAACTCTTGCTTAGGGTTTTAAAAGGCTTCTTGGAATGAAGTCATCCACTCATAGTGAACTTCTTTTTTAAGCTAGTGTTGCATGGGTTATAATTTACTGTAAGCCTGGCAATGAACCTATGAATAAATTATAATCTACCTTGTAGTCCTCAAATCTCCTTAAGATTAGTTGGTATTGCCAAGTTGGATGTGGCCTTAACCTTATCAAGATCAACATGTATTCCCTCTTTGGATACTACAAAGCCAATCATCTTATCGGGTTTGACACCAAAGACACACTTCTTGGGATTAAGCCTAAGCTCATATTTAAGACATTATTTCAACATAAGGTCAAGGTCATGCACATCGTTCCTACCCATTTTGGACTTAATGACCATATCATCCCTATTAAGCAATCCTAGCATGTAATCACTAAAGATATACATCATGACTCATTGATAAGTGGCACCTATGTTCTTTAGACAAAAGGATATCATGGTGTAACAAAAGGTTTTCCAAGAAGTTATGAAGGTCATACAAAGTTGATGCTTCGAGTTAATCCTAACTTGGTTATATCCTGAGAATCCATTCATGAAGGATAATAAGGCATGCCCAACTGTAGTATCGATAAGTTGGTCAATACTAGGCAAAGGTAGATCATCTTTGATGGTTACCTTATTTAGGTCTTAAAAATCAATACAGATGCATATACTCTTGTTTTTCTTAGGGACTACAACTATGTTGAACAACCATTTTGCATAATTGACAACTTGAATGAAACTTTTTTTCATGAATTTTTGGTTTGATCTTATGAAAATTTGGTTTGATCTTATGAAATTTTTGCTTAACTAGCTTGATATTAGGATCCAGTATGATGTTATGTTACACTAGACATGGGTCAATACCTAGAATATCTTCATATGACTAGGCAAAGGCCTTAATGTTGTCTTGAAGGACTTTGGTGATGTTTTGAGCCTATTGAGGTTCCAATGAGGACCATAGTTTCAATGTTTTCTTCTCATCATTGTGTGTCATGACAAGAACCTCAACTAGAGAGCCTTTGGTAATGTTGTCAACCTCAACATCAAGGGCCTTAACTAGGTGTTCTGGTCATTCGAGATGTTTATCTATCAAGGCTATGTGATCAACTGGGTTCTCAAGATCAAGATCTAAGTGGTTGAGGTTAATGAATTGTTCAACATTACCATGAGATCCAGTTAGGCTCAAAGGTAAACTGATTTGCCTCCAAGTGTTCATACTCCAATCCTGTATATCAGCCATATGGATATTAAGCAACACTTGTGTGATAAAATAAGCAAATAGTGCAAAAATAATGTAAAATACTCTAGCAATTATGCATGAATAAGCCAAAACATGTTTCATTAATGGTCAAAAAAGGTTCAAACAAGGAAACTAAAGGTTATAAGAGGAAGGCTAAAATAATTAGGGTGGAATAAAGGCTAAATAGTGTCAAATGAAGGCCAAACAATGGTTTAGTGGGGTTAAGTAAAGGCCAAATCATGGTCAAACTTCATCTACTATATAGTCAAGCAAGGTCAACACATGGTCAACAAGGACTATAAAAGAAGAGGCAAGGTAGGTAAGATGCACTAAAGGTCAAAAAACATCAAATAAGGCCAAGTAGATACTAAATGATAGTTAAATGAGTCCAAATGATGGTCTAACGAGGCCAAACGAGGATCTAATGATGGTCAAGTACCATCAAATGATGTCAACCAAGCCTAAAACAGAATCAACAAGGATCATACGAAATAGGATAAGGTATATAAGGTAAAACAAAACAAAGGTCAACTAACATGAAATCAAGCCAAATGATAGCCAAATGATGACAAATGAGATCAAATTGAGTTTAAATGATAGTGAAATCCCATCAAATGGTGTTTTGGAGGATCAAACAAGATCATAGTGATGTTCAAGGTTAACTGATGTCAAACCAAGTCAACTAAGGTTAAATGATGACAAATGATAGAAATATTTGATGGGATAAGGCCAAATGATGTTAAAATGATCAAAATAAAGTCAAAGGACATCAAATGATAGGGCAACAATGGTCAATGGTATATAATGAGGTTGAATCAAGTCAAAACACAATGAATCAAGGCTAAACTAGTCAAGGTGGAAAACATGAAATAAAACATGGTCAATATGGATCAATTAGGATTACATTTTGCTAGTTTGGACCTTGGTAGGCTATGGTGTAAGGCTGTAGGATTGATGAGGAGTTTGGGCACTTAGGAGATCATTTTGAGGCTATTTGAAAGCAAGAATGAGATCCTTTTTGGCAACTATGCTAGAGCAATGCTGGGACTACACTAGCTAGCATGGCTTTGGCAGGCCCCAGCATGGTTCCTACTAGAATGTGGGTTTCCAAGTTTGTTAGGGTTATTTTTAGGGTTTTGATAGTTCAAATTACTAGTGCAGTAGATTAGGAGTAAAAATTGGTCAACTTTGATATTGATTTGACCATTTGGAAGCCACAAATGTAATTAAGGACTATCAACTATGCTGGGACTATGTTGGCCAGTGTGGCCCTAGTGTAGTTCCATGGAGAAAATGGTTCATGATCTCTTAGGATTGAAATTTGTGTCGTATTAGCTTCCAAGGGTAGCATAGGGGCATTAGGGTTGTGACCCAATAATTTGAAGGCCAAAATAGGTTATTGAAAGTGAGATTTGGAACCATACCCCCAAGGACTACACTGGCCAGCATAGCTGAGAGTTGACCTAATGTGGCTTAATGAAACATGGTGTTTTTATGGTCAAAACAAGGTCAAATTATAGCTAGGTTGATGGTTTTAAGGTTCTAGGCTTTCCTAATCAAGTTTTACACCAATTGGATTGTTGTGGTATTAGTAAAACCATTTTGAAGTCACAACTACACTAGGGCCAGCATGGCTTTGGCCTTCCCTACTATAGTTGTTCTTGAATTTTAGCTTTTTATGAGTTTTGATGGAAAATCAACCAAGTTCTTAAGTTCTTGGAATTACTAATGCTCATGGCCAAGGTTTAGACTCAAAATTGCTGATTCTAAAGGTCGTTTAAGTCTTAATATGGTCATCCTCCTAGACTATGCTAGCCAACATAGTCTTAGCCTGGTTAGGAGGAATATGATGGATTTTGGCTATTTTTACTTGGTTTCGAGGGTTTGGTGGTCTTTGAGGGCTCCACTAGGATATTGGAATTAATATGATGCATCAAGATGTCGATTTGACATGTTAATGGATTATTTTAAAATTTTCATGGAGGAACTATGCTAGCAAGCATAGTCCTACGCTTCCCTAGCTACTAGGAAAGTTTAGGTGAGTTTTGACCTATTTTTACTTCACTACTTGGCATTTCATTGTTACTGGAGACTTTGGAAAGGTGTAAAGACTAGTATATTTCACTTTGAAGGTTATTTTTTGGTTTTCATGGTCAAATCTCTGCCAACTATGCTGTGACTATGCTAGCCAACACCATTGTGATCATGCTCACTGTAGTTCCACGGTTCGAGTGGGGTTTGACTTATTTCTGCTCAATAACTTGACATTTTAGGGTTACCGAAGGCTTCAAGAAGATTTAAAGGTCATGATGTACCACTTCCAAGGTTTTTGAAGTTATTTGATAGCCAAACACCTATCAACTATGTTGGGACTACGTTGGCCAACATAGTTGGGGTGACCCCCAATGTAGTTCATCCAAGACAAATGATTTTTGACACTTTTGGTGGCTTTTAGGAAGTTCTGGTATTGTTGAAGGCTTCAACTAGGGTCTTGGGCTTGGTGTGGCCATTCCAAGGTCAATTGGAAGCCTGATTGATTTTGGAAATTCTCATCCCCCACGGGACTACACTACTTAATGTAGTTACCTAAAATACTTGATTTTGCTATGGGTTTTAACCTTCCTCGATGCTTGGCACCTTCCAATGTTAACATCCAGTTTCTAACTTTGGTATGGAGGGTTATTGGCCTTAATATGTTGTGGATGGGTGGCTAGGAGGTAAGATTTGGTAGTGGTTGGGGCTTGGAATCCATTCCAAGACTTTTAGGGACTTAATCCCAGCATAGTTCTTATCAAAATGCCTAAATCCTAATGTATTAGGATTTTTACTGGTTTATTTAGGAAGCGACTAGTGGGGCCCACCCAAATTTAAATTATTATTAAACATTAATTTTTCCCACTCCTAGTGTAGCTCCCACCTTCTAACTGTGAACATGGAGTTATGTGGGAGTTGTGTGAATGTTTTGGGAATGAGATTTTGGACAATCAACGCATAAGTTTGGGAGTAATTCCCACATTACAATTTCACCAACATCAACCTTCCTAGCCCATATCCAACAAGCAACACATAGCATCATAGCTTCCACCTTGATTTTGGCTTCAATTCCATTCATCCCTAACATAGCTTGGTCATTCTACATCAAGGAGCAACACAATTGCTAGGACAGTGAAGGAGAATTTGGAAGATTGTTTACATCAATCTACGCACAACATGTCTAAGAGAAGAGCATCCATCACTAAGAACCTACCCCTAGAGGAAGTAGATGCTATTTCCAAGAGACTTTCCAACCTATCATGACCTCTTCTTGGGGACAAATCATCCATAATGACTATCAGGTACACATCTTCTAACATTTTTTTTTTTTTTTTTTTGAATTTTGGCTAAAAACCTAGGCATTTTGTCTTGGCTAGGCTTGTATGCTAAGTAGTTTTTGGTTTTGAATGGTTCAAATTTTGTATTCTAGTTATGTTCATGTGTGTATTGCATGGGTTTGGTCTTATGGATTGCTGATATAAAGTTATGAATTTTTATTTTGCCTTGTTTACTGTAATTTTTGTTGTTTTCAACCAAAAAGGAATGCCTCTTTTCTAATTTTTTATAAGGGCATAGATTTTTTGGTTTTTAGGGCCATGGGGTTGTTTCTTGTCATTTTCTGGTTAAACTAGTGGTTGAACCACTAATTTTTGACTTATACTTAATTTTTTCTAAGTTTTACCACAAGTTATTACATAGTGGGTTTATGGTTTTTCACTATTTTACCCCTCCAAATTTGGGCAACGCTAACACCTAGAATGAATTTTTCTACCAACATCCTAGCTTCTTAGGGATGACTAGGGTTTTGTGGGAGGGCTTAGCATCAATTATAGAATTTTTTAAAAAAATTTCATATTTTTTTCTAGTGATCTATTTCAACCATTTTTCTACAAATTGGGTTTTCTCATGAAATTTTGAAGTGGTTTTAGGTTGTCGTATGAATTTTTTCCAATCCTGAAACTACAAAATTGATGTTAAATTTTGTTAAAATTTTTGTGTGTGTAGTATCTAGACTTAGAAAAGAAATTTAGTAAAAAGTTGTCATCATTTGTTTGGTGTGAACTGCCTTCTATAGTTGTAGTTTCAGTTGGACCTATAAATCTCTCAATCTTGTATAGGTAGTGTTGGTCTATTGTTGTGATTTTTATAACAATGTTAAAATTTCCTAAGGTTATTTACATGTTGTATTTCAATCACCAACAACTACTATAATTTTAAAAAAAATTTAACTATCCTCCATAGAGTTTTTACTCTAGCTAATTTCACTGCAAACTAGGATTTCTAGTTCAAATTTTGTAGTTGTTGTTGTAGGTTACATTTTAGTATAGGCTAACTCTCATGGTTTTAATTTTTCACATACATTTTTTGTAATTTTTTATGTATATTTTCCACCATGAGATTGCCATCAGTGTCAATGGGCTATTTAGGACTTTTCTTAGTTTTTTATTAAATTTTTTTTTGGTTTTAATGGTTAAGAAGTGTGATTTTTGTTTTTTAGTTTAGTACAAAAATGTTAACAATATGGTTGTAATTTTTTGGTTGTTTAACGATTGTTAAATTTTTTTTATGATCATATAAGGTTATAATGGATATTATTAGGTTGTGTAGGGCCTTCCTGAAGCCTATACTAGTAGTAATTAAGCTAGTTGGACTTTTGTGTTGCATCCACACACTAGGGTCAAACACCCTACCTGTTGACATGGTGTCAGACTATGGCTCCCTTTGGTTTAGGCTAGGGGCCAAGGAATTCCTTGCCTTCCTATTACAAAATTTTAGTGTAATGGTATGGTCACACTTGGCATTTGAAATAGTGGCTGTTATTGTGGAGACCTTACCATCATACTCTATTAGCCTAATTGTTCAATTCATAGTTGATGATTCTAACATCCATGTGGAGGATGAACAACTTCATGGCATGTACACCAAAGGCACCCATAAGTTGTTTAAAATCTAGGACATGCCCAAGTTTATCTAGTACAATGCTAATAACCCGTTATTGATTGGTTACCACTTCCACACCTTATTCCAAAATCCTCCCAGCATTGTCTACCATTTGGAAGGGTAAGCCACTTGGGTTTAATGATTGCTTGGATTGGCATGCTTGCAAGTACAAGGTGGATGGCCATAGGTTGATTTAGAGTGACTAGCTCTTGGCCTTGGCCCAAACAACACTAGAGGTCTTTGTCAAAAGCCCAGTAGTAGTGATAGAAGTAGCTTAAGGATGACTTTGGCAGGTATACCTTGCACTGAGGCCTACTACAAGTGCTTGGCCAATGGCTCATAGCTAGTAGGGTATCCCTGATTTGGATGCCCAAACATGTATACCCCTTAGGATCCCCACATTGTCTTCTCCTAGCAAGTAAAGTAAGATTTTTTATTTTTGTTTTATTTTATTTTCTAGACAACATCAACATTTTTCTAGTTACATAGTTATGTGATTATTTAGGCCTTAATTATGTTACTAGTTTTATCAATTTGGCTCTTAATCTTTGTTTTAATTTGTTGACTAACCAACCTTCCATTCTTCCAAGACATCTTTGACATCAAGGAGACATCTTTACTAATTTTCCTTTACTTCGGCTAAGTCGTCTTCTATTTCTTAGAGATGTCTTTCTTGAGTTTCCTTTGCACTTGAAATCTTCGTTTCTTGTCCTTGCTTTTGAACTTTAGCATCTTTCACAAGTTCTTAATGATGTCAACTTTGCCTATGAGTTCTTGAGTCTTTTGCTCTTTCTGACTTCTTTTCTCTTGCTTCTAATTTAAAATCCTTGTCCATAATCTTGTTCTATAAATACAACACCATGCCAACATTCTTTGTTCTCCATTTTCCTTAAGGTTTTAACATACCAAAAGGTCAACATCACTGTTTGTTACCACTAAGCACTTTAGTGGTATGTGTTGTCCTTCTTGTGACAGCATGGGTTGAACCCCAAGTTGCCCATGGGAATGTTAAGAAGGCCAAGGAATTACATGCTAAAGTTGATGAAGTAGCTAGAGAAAAATTGAAGAGGCTTATGGTTGAGGAGACAAAACCAGTTGTTGAGCAGCCTACGAAGAGGAGGCTCATTGTTAGACTTAGCCAAGCACACCATGTGGTTGTAGGTATGTTCTATTTACTTTTTAAAAATTCATTTTGCATTCATGTTTTATGTTATATGGTCATGCTATTATTATTTTTTAGGCAAAATATGCTAAGTTGTTCTATGTTTTGTCTTCCTTATTCTTGTAGGTAAACAATAAGAACTAGCAACCCAAGCAAAACAAACATGCCTAGAGGAGGAGGCTCTACAATGAAATGAGGATGAGGGGCTATCCAATCCCACATTGGATGACATTGATGCCATATTTTAAGGTTCACATCTAGGTGAACCTCTCATTATCATCCTAGATGATCTTCCAGGTACTTATGAATTTTTTTTATATGTTGCATTTTTAGTTTCATATTTGAACATAGTTTTAATCGTTATACTATGATCATGCTTGTTGTAGCTTTTGAACCTCAACTGGGTGCTTCCATGTCTACATTTTGCATGAAACCATTGGTGGAGGTTCCTAACAAAATAAAGTTTATGCGTAGGTGGCTGATGAGTGGCGAGGTACCCCTACACTCAACCATACGAATACAAGCGTGCACGTGCAATCCGGTCGAACTCTGCAAACTAAATGCCTCACGCCACAAGAAACACTTGGGGTTAATCATTCGTTGTCTTCCCAGGCTTGCTTGTATGTGTCACGGTGTATGGTTAAGCAAGTCTGAGGTATGCGATTTTTTTGGTATTTTTCAGTTTATCTCCTAAGCTAGGAGGGAAAGGGTTGAGAAACTAACTAACTCTAACTAATGTCCTAAGTCTAAATTAACTAGCGTTAGCATCCGTTCCCACTTACCATACACACCCTAAACCATGCAACTGTGGCTACCAAATGCTAATCGTTACTAGGATCACCACACGTAACGCAAGTGCTCGAAGTGGTCGTACTGAGGCACCTATTTAGCTTAAGTGTGATA
>MNCI01029100.1:0-23503 GCA_015680685.1 Gnetum montanum | reverse complement strand
CAGGGAAAGACGCGATATCGCAGCACTATGCATGTCGCGTCTCATCAGTGGCCAAACACATGATCAATCAGTTGCAACAGATTGCTCCCAATGTCGGTAAGAACCTTAGCTTATTTAGCTTTTAATTATTTTATTATTTATGCATTTTTGTTATCTTATATGGGTTTTGTGGTCATATGGTCCAAGTTATTTAAAATTTTTCTAGTTATTTTATTATTTTTTATTTACTGGTTTTATGCATTCACTTGTTGTATTGTTTACAATGTTAAAGATTATATTGAATTCCAACTATGCCATTGAGATTGATGAACTCCCTAACTTGCCAACTGAAGTCGAAAATGTTCCACAAAGGTTATATGAAAGTGCCACTAATTGTGCACCTTCATGTTCCTAAATTTTTTGGAAATGCCAGCATTCCAATGGTTCATGTGGGAGTGAGTTGTAGTATTGGAAAGGAAAAATAAGAAACAAGTTAAGGAGATTAAAGATCTCAAGGATCATAAGGAGTTTATGGAAGGCCAAGTGGCTAACAAGCACTCTTTGTGAACCAAAGAGATCGAATGGACATGGTATTGAAATGCCATCCATGGCAAGGTTACCCTTGCCAGGAGCCTTACAAAGCAAAAGCTACATAGGCCAAGGAGTGAAGGAACTATTGTGCTTGGGTTCTTGAGTGGGGTTGGACACAAAAGAACCATCAAAAGAAGTACAAGTCTGAATGGAAGAGCTACCTAAAGTGGCTACAGGACAAGTTAGAGCTATTCATGAAGGGAATCAATGCTGAAGATGCCTTCAAGCTATTTGAAAGCTCTCTGGTGGTAGTTGATTTCCCAAATCCTTAGGTCACTACCACTTCCATGGAGGTGACTACCACTACATTTTCATAGGAGCCACCCACAGGGATCAATGTTGATGAGAGCAACATCTTAACTGGGATTAATCTTGGGGAGGTGGATAGGGCCCACATGATCGAAGACCAAATTCTCCATCGTCTACAAGTTGGTCTTCAGAGCTTTCCCACATAAGATGTTGTCCTTAAGTCTTTCAAGTTTATTTATTTTTAATTAATTTATTATATTTTATTTTAGTTTTATTTTTAGTTTAATTATCTTGATTACTGATTAAACCTTTGTTGTTATGATTGGTACATGTACTCGGTGATAGTAATGGCCCTAGTGATGATCATGTTGGAGATGCTCTCCCTCCCCCTCTTGTTGCACCTTGGTTCCATCAATTTTGATCATTCCTTTGGTTTATTTTTATTTTATTGATGTGATGTTACAATTGTTTCTAGTTGTTGGTTGTTGTAAGACGATTTATTATTTTCTATGTTATTGCTACACAGTGTACCTATGGATGTTGGACTCCTATTTATTTTACATGTTTCTAGTTGATTAAATTCTTGTCACACTATGTGACTATGGCTAAATATTATGGACATTTTTGTTATTATTATTTTAAAAATTTTAATTTTTCTTATATGTTCTAGCATATTTAGTTTTATGCATCTTATGTGTTTCATATTTTATTCATGTTATTAGGCTACGTTGGGCTATATTGGTTAAATCATGCAATCGTAATGAAATACTTGATAAAGTAAAAATGCAAATTAACTAGGCCAAAAAAAATATAAACTAAGGCATAATGGCTATAACGAGTTGTAAAAGTGCTGCCAGTCTTAGGCCATAGCAGGGCATGCACGTTGCTAGTTTTAGGCCATGGTAGGCCATACACATTGCTAGTTTCAGGTCATGGCAAGTCATGCATGTTGAAACAAAAAAAATTTATATGTTTTATGTTTTAAAATTTTTACATATATTTCAAGTTTAAAAAATTTTTATGGCATTTTTCAAGCTTTATAATTTTATGGTATTTTTTATGTTTTATGGTTTTAAAGTAGATAAGGTATAAAAAGGGAAACTATAAACAAGAATAAACTATAGGCTACATGCAAAATAAATTTAAAACAAGGCACAATAAAGTAATGTAAAGTGATGCATGTAGGTAATGTTTAAACTAAGCTAAGAAAGCAAAAAAGAAGGCTATATGATTATGAGAATAGGGGAAAGAAAATAGGAAACATACGTCAATTGTGCAAGTCTTTCCTAATCTTTGAAATATTAGGAAAGATGTATGATCTACATTGCATGATCTTGCATTCCCCATTTCCCATGCTAACCACATTGAAGAGGAGATCTTTCCATGGTGCATCCATGATCCCATTGTTGTTGATTTTGGCCTCTTCCACTCTACTAGGCTTCTTGACTTCGTCATTAACCATAGGAGTTTCTTCCTAAAACTCCACTTCATGCCCTTGCTCTATGTTAACATTGTTGACTACCAAGGAAACCACATTGTCATTATGAATAATTTTTTCACCTTCCTCGTAAGGCAAGTGATTTTCTTAGTTGATGGGTGAAGAAACAACTCATAATTGAGCTAGATAAGGCCTCCCTAGGATGAGATTGAATCCTCATTTCTCTTCCACCACAAAGAAACTAACTGTTGTGGGGAATTGTTTCCCTGCTATGAAGCCCATTGAGATTGAGCCTTTGACTACAACCCAAGATCCATTAAAGGATTTGAGAACAAAAGTTGAGGTATGTTACATGTGTTCCATTAGACCCAAACATTCAACAATGATATAGGGTATAACATTAGTGATTATCCCATCATTCACGTGCACCCTGTGTAACTTATATTTTTATACTCTTACTGTTATGAAGAGAGGGACCTTTGTTATCTCACCATCCTAGGAATTGATTTTGACTCGCTATCATGAAACACTAATGCCATTAACTTTGTTTCTTAATTTGTTAAAGGTGGTACCATCACTACATGGATGGACTCTTCACTAGCAAATATGTCTTCACTGATGGAAATTAACATCAACATTTTCACTAGGACCTCACAATGAGTAGCAAAAGTCATTACTAGATCATATAGGCTTAAAGAGGTGTTCTTTTATTTGAAGGATTCTTTGACCTATTCCATAGCATTGAGGAAGTCTTTGTCATTAGTTGTTGGCTTCTCGTTCTTATTGGTTTTGACTTCCTCCATGCACCCCAAGATGTGAACTTCATGTTTTAGCAATTGTGGTTTGGCCTCTTTCCCCTTCCCTTGTGTCTTGGGATCCTTCCTTGGTTGACTAGTTGAAGTAGCCTGAGCATTAGAGCTCATGGGGATCGATGAAATAGGAGCGGACTTTGGTAGGTCCACCTCCTTCCATGTTTTGGCCTACTTGTTGTCTTTGTTTTTGAGCTTTAGTGCAAACTTCATACTTTTTTTAGTTGATGATTTTTTGTTATTGGGCTATGAAGAAGTCGTTGCGTTAGCCACCATGGGAGGATGTTGTTTGGTGGTGGTTGTTGGTTTGGTTGCAATGGGAGGGGGCACTCTAAGCACAAAAGATTCCTTAGAAGATGTTGGTGATGGTATTCTCACAACAACAAAAATCCTTGCACTAGACAAATTTGAAGGACCCCTTTCATTGCAAGGAGGTACCCAAATCAAAAATGGCTACGATGCAAGTCTGGAGCTATTAATCACATTGAATGCTACTATGGTGTAATGGTTATTGTTGGCATTCAATGGGTCTTTGTAAACCTACATTGACTAGTTCTATGGCCTAACCAAGTTAGAGTTGTCAAGCACTAGCTTGCCATTATCTATCATCTTCTACAGGTCATCCTTCAAGGCTAGGCAAAAATCGGTATCATGACCTAGTAATTGATGATAGTGATAGAAGTGGTCAAGTTTGAAGTACTTAGGCATAGGTGGGTCATCCTTGGTTATTAGAGTTGGATTCTTTACAATCTCACATAATCAATCATGTGTCTTATATGCATTCTCTATCATTTACTTGTATTGAATCCTCCCACTCTTTAGTAACCAGTCAAGGAGTTTAGACAATTTTAGGGATAACCTAGTGTACTTTGACTGATCTTTTCTCTTGAAGTTAGGCCTTTTGTTGCTTGATGTGAAGGCCCTAGATGTTGATGGTTGGTTGTTTGTGATAGGGACCTTGGGTTGGTTCACTTTGGGCCCCTGTGTTGTTTTGTTGTCTCTGGCCACAGTGGCCTTGACTACATGTTTTGATCTCTCCTTCTCCTTGTCCTTCTGCATGTGTTGGTTTTTGTATGCCATGTAGATAGGGCCTCAAAAGCATCCTCTCTGTTCTTAGTCTAGAAGAAGGTTTGACTGAGTGATTGGGAGTCTAGGTAATAGAGCTTGGACTTAATGAATTCATTAACTACCCCCTTGAATATGGTGAGAAGATGTGTGTCTCGGCTATGGGTTTGGGAATCTCATTCAGTAGAGGATTCCATCATTGTATGAACTTTTGCATAGGTTCAAGGGGCCCCTGCTTGACCCTCATTAGTTGGTCAAGAGTCCTATTGGATTTCAAGTTATACTTGAAATAGTTAATGAACTATGATATCAAGTCCTCTAATGAGGTAATTGAACCTCTCGGTAATGCATAGTACCAGTCCAAAGCCTTCCTAGCAAGAGACATAATGGAGAACCTCATTATGGTATGAGGCCAAGCCTATAACAATAGGCACTTGGAGAAAAAATTAATAAGGTAAGCATTAGAATTACCCTCACCGTTATATTTGGTAAAATAGGGTATGGAAATGCTTGGGGGAAGAGTTATTTATGGACAACATGACTAATAGGATAATCCTGATACAAATCCATAATCTCAATTGTTTAAGTAGTTGAAGGTCTAAGCTTATGTAACTCTTTTGTAAGGTCTTGGATCATATGAAAGACCTAATTAAAGCCTTGAGGCATTCTTGCAGGTTGTGGCATTTGCACATACAATTGCAATGTAAGTTGAGAGGCTTGTGATCTTGCAATGGAGGGAGAGGTTGGATTATCATCATCACTAGGGGACTAAAGAATGAAAAATAGGTTTTTACTGATACTTATGAGACAAAGGGGATGAGTGGTGTATGTGACCCTTGGGTTACTTGAGGTCCCACTGTGGGGGCCTACTAGCATGGAGAATGAATGAGCAATGGTTAAGACCATAGGTGATGGCCATGCAGAATGAGGCTGCACACAAAAAGGCATAGAAGAGAAAAGGGGCATTGATTGGGTTACCAATTGTGCCAGGTGGGCCACTATGATAGGTGCTAGTCTAAACATGGTAGGCTACACTAGAAAAGAGGGTTGAGGGACTTGTCCTACGAGAGTGGTGGAAGAGGCTGAGATGGATGTAGTGGCTTGGAAAGCTAACTATTGGAAGAGGCGTCATAAGAAGTTTTCAGATTTTGGTTCAACCTCAAATTCATCATGCTCTTCATGATGTCCCTTCGATCTAGCCTCCTTGCTTTGCTCATCCATATAAATCAATTGAGATAGGATGCACATGTGAGTGTTTCTTAAGGATATTTTGTCATATGGGAAAGGAATGTACTCCTTCCTATTATGGTGGATTAGCTCATACTCATGTTTGGATTCAACTTCTGTACATGGAATGAGCAAGCTAGCTTGGATTTTGGTGTAGATGAAATTATAGAAATTTTCATCTATCACGGTAAAATCCAAGCTTCAATCCCTCTGTTTGAGTAATTGCCTAGACTCAACCACCGTTGGGTCTTTCAGGTCATAGATCCTCACTACATCTTGGTTTGATGCCATGTCTATTAAGTTAATTAGCAAAATTGTTGATTGGTTGAAAGACATTATCAGTAATTTAACTTTGGTTTAAGAAATTTTTATTAATTAAATAAAAAATTCCAGAAAGTGAAATTGCCCAAGGTGTAAAGGGTTGTGGCTAGAAAACGGTAATGATTGCAACTATAGGTGGTAGTGGTATGCACTACACTTAGTAAAATGTGGCAATTTTAATGTTGGTACAACCAACTACATTACCATTGCCAGCAAGGACTACATTGGAGGGGGGTAACCAATCAATTACCTTGCCCAACAAAACTATGTTGGGAATACCTCCTCCTAAAAAAGTGCACTAGTTGTTTTAAAAAGCAAATGTAAAATGTTGGGTTTTCCAAGAGCTATGCTAGAGACTTGAGAGGATCTATGCTGGCTTTGGTCATAAAATTTCACAGCTTGAGAGGGTTGGGTGGTTGGAGCAAAGCTATGATGGCCTTTGGAACACACAAAGGCAGGTTTAACTAGCAACCACACTGGCTTTGGAAAATCCAACAACTACTATGAAAATTTTGAGAACACCCATATCACCTATAATCAATATGTTGGGGATTGGTTATAGAAAAAATGGGCAGTAGCATTGGTTTTTCTCAGTAGATTTTTAATGTAAATTTTAAGATTTTGAACTTTTAAAAAAGAAAAAATTTGTGTCAAAAGGGACAAAGTAGGATTTGGTGAAGAGCTTGGGCGGAGGCCTTTCTTCTAGCACTAGAAAATTGTAGCACCTAAAAAATTCGATTGTTGGAAAAATCAAAAATTCTAGGCAAAACAGTTTTAACCTTGGATCCTAAGGGCTTTCAAGAAAGAGAATCCAAGGTACCCTAGATGATCTTGTCAATCACCTAGGGACTTAGGAAGTGTTAACAAGGGGTTAATAAATTTTAAGAATAATGTAGATTTGATCTAAGAACGAATGCACAAAATACAATCGTGATAACTTTATTACAATAATAAAATATTAAAAATAATAAAATAATGTAGAGTTTGAAATATTACAATAATAAAATATTAAAAATAAAGAGTTTGAAATGTGTACAAATGATGTGCCTAAATTCACAAGAAGCTACATGAATGAAACTTGAAACCTGTTGAAGATAGTAGGTTTTGTTTTGTGGTCAGCCTCACAATCTAGGTACTTCCCAATTCCAATTATCAAAACTCCTTACTAGTTCTCAGCTAGGATCTGCAACATTGGTCACTAGGGAGGTAAATGAGGTGTTTAACTTTTGGAATTTTGGAACTACATTGAGAGTCCCAAATGCCTAGTTAGTTGCCAAATTTCTTCAAAATTTTTACAAAATGCCAAAGGTTTTTAGGTGCACACGGTTGTAAAATTTGCTGAACCAAAAGAACCTGTTCAATGTGTTTGAAATTTGCCTTTATAGATTACATGGTTGTTGGTTTTGGTGTTACAAATTTCTACCATGATTACTAACAAATTGATTTGATTTGCAGGTGTGGTAGTCCATCATTTTACTATTGAAGCAATGTTAGAATTGTTGGAGCAATGCTAGCCTTGTGAAAAACCAAAAACCCCAACCATTCCAACATTGACCTTGTGGCATCAACATTAGGTTTGTGGAAACTACATTGGTCACTACTAGAAAAATGAAAACCAAACATCTTCAATGCTCGATGTAGGTGGTTCTAGTGTAGTTGTGGTAATGGCCCACATAAAACCCATGAAAATGGCAAATTTGGCAATTCCCAAGGCATTTTTAGCCTTTCCAAGTCCAAATATAGACATGACATAACTTTTTCCACTTGGAAAGTGAGGCTATGACAACTTATGAGACATTTTTTTAGCACCAAAGGTTTAAGTATGTGAAATTGTAACTCGTAGACTACAATCTTCACATTTTACAATAAAAATTCCAGCCTCAAGTGTAATTGGTGAAGGTTATAATACCAAAAAGTTGCAACATGAATTTTCTTAGTGGTGTTTTATAATTTATCAATGGGCTCTTTTGGAGCTTATTTAATGAAAACAAAAGACATTGTGCTTCTGATTTGAGGCATATTGAACTTGAAGCACCTGATGAAGGTTGCTAATAGATGTTTCACAAAGGTGATAGATCCATGTGCTAAGGATTTATATCATTCTAAATCTCTTTCAAAAAGAGAGTTCAAAAAACATCTTAACATAATATGTGGAAAAGGAGCCAGAAGCATGCATTCATTCTTGAATGTGACCACATGATTCATGAGGTCTTCCATTTTACCATTGTACTTAGAAAAAGTAGAAAAGAAAACTACCTTATCCAAGACTAGAAAAGGGATTGTAGAGCTTATGAGATTACTTAAGACCTGATTCAAAGAAACAGGAGAATTTTTTTACATGGTTAATGCCTTTTTCATTTTACCTTCATTGTTTTGAAGATGGAGCATCATGTCATTAAGCAATGTTAGCAACTATGAATCTATTTTAGTGGAGTCAATGACAGATGAAAGTGTAGTAAGTGGTGAGGATGTTAAGGGAGGATGCACATAGGGAATAGGTGCACTGGTTGTAAGAGTGAGTATACCTAAGGGGATTGGACTAGATGGGTATAGAAGAAAGAAGAATACATTGGTAACTTAAGGAATGATGAATGACTATGAAATGGAAACAGAGAATGGAAAAGGCTGGAAAGGAGGTATGATAGGCTATGGTTGAAGAATAAAATGGGTAGTTCCAAAAGGTAGAATAGAGGATTGCAAACTGAAATGTGGATTGTTGACATTATTAGGTGGGAATAGATAGTATGGTAAAATGGAGGTTGTTGGAAGGTTGAAAGGTTTACTAGAAAGTGGAATAGATCTAGGTGTAATGCTATGAGTAGCTAAGATGCTAATGTTATGAATGTGTTAAGAGAGAGAGTTTGCTTTTGTTAAGCTCTCCTATTAATTACTCTTTAGCTTCATTGATTAGGTGAATGTCAAACTCAGAAGTAATGCTTCCTCTCCTTCCTCTAAGAGTGATGTATAGACAAAGAGGCTAATCCAAGATGCTCTTCATCCTAGCTTCTTCAATTTGTAGATGAATGCACTCCTACATCTTCTCTTGTTCCATGATGAACCTTCTAGTGGTGGAAAAATTTGGTGCTAGAGGGCCGAAGATCCCCATTGAAACTGTTTAACCCACAGATACATGGGCCTCGAAAAGGATTTGCGAGCACCTTAAACATTCTTGTCGATTGAATGAGGACTTAAAGGGTCTATTAACAAGCAATAATAAAAGAATGCGAATGATCGTCTTAACTTTAAAACACAACATGAAAGATTAGAATAGGACAATAGGCGAAAAATGATAAAACAAAGGTAGAACTACAAATTTGGTATTAGTGCTTTGAAATAAAGTATTACAAGAAAAGGTTTAGGAGATATAGATTATGGGTTTTGGAAAATCCAAAAGATGCAATAATTTCCTTAAACTCTAATACAATTGCAGGGTGTATTTTGCAACGTATCTACATGGATCTACTCTTTAACTTCACTTGTCTACTCTGGTGATCTACGTTGTGGAAATATGATGGTAATTGTCATGAACTCTTCGATGTCTACACTATTTGAAAGTCTCAGATTGGACATAGATGCAAAATGAACAAAAGTCCTTACAATGAAATAGATCATTGTTTAAATAGGGTACTGATGTCCTAATTTATCGTTGATTGTTTCTGCCATGATAGTTGCAAATGTTTGGCAAATTTTATCATACCTGGGATACCTTCATATAGTGTACTAACAATTTTAGCTAATTTTCATTCTATGTACGCTACCTTTGTATGTTGCCTAGCATACAAAATTTTCATGCCCAACATACAGGATTAAAACACAACTTTTGTACTCTATCTCTATAGGTTGTCTAGTTTGCAAAACTACAATGCTCAATGTACAAGGCTAAGATACCAAATTTTGTAGCTTTTGAAGCATTCTTAGCTTCTATAAGCTAGCATACATGGGTTTTGTAGCTTCTGTTAGCTAGGATACATGAGATCTTAGATTCTAGTAACATGATGCCATAATGCTAGATTTCTGGTGAAATAAGGCAATTGTATCTACCTTTATTTTTCCACCAAATTACAAAGAAGTTTGATTATGGATTATAATCTGAATTTCTTTGGAGGTGTTTCAAACCTTACTATCTCCTTAGCTTCATCATCATCCAATTAAATTGGAAGATTTAGATTAAGAAGAAAGCATGTTAAATCATTAGTGTGCTCATATTCTACCATGAACTTGAACATGTCAGGTGTCAAGAAATATCCTAGATCTTGTTTGGCACAAGTTATTTTGTAGTTCTTCAGGTTCATTCCTCCTAAAAATCCTTAATTTCTCCTTAAATTGATTTCTCTTTAAATCCATAAGTTTCAGCGTCTAGGATCTCAATCATCTGCGATCACGGTGGGGAGAGCGGCAGTAGCAGCAAGAACCCAGGGCACAGCTGCGACAGTGAGAGGGGCAGAGCTGCGTGGTGGCAGCAGCAGATTGGGGCTACGCGGCCCATTGCAGGGCCGAAACACCTTCTACAAAGTGGCCACAATGCAGACGCGGGTGTTCTTCCTGCACATGACTGCAATGTCAAGCCTGAAACGGAGACCTTGGCCACCAAATTGGACATTTGGACGTAATGGAACCATGGGCCATGACATGCATGCAGGGTGTGCTCGTCACCCCCACCTTCATTCAGAGCCTCCATGCTGGATTCACGGAAAGCTAGCAAGCCCGTTACGTGCAGCAAAACCCTAGAGAATCCCAGGATCCTTGTATGAGATTCTCAACATTGAGGGTGCTAGATACCGACGAGTGGTGTTTTGGAGTGGAACTGGTGAAGCTGGACTATCTAGTAATTCTTCATCTTCTTCTGCTTGTTCTAGAACTAGGATTAATGGATCTTTGGATACGGTCACATGATCTGGACAGACGAGGTTGCAAACGCATGAATGGGCTAATCCCAATTTAGGAAAGAGGCTGACGATTGCGGTGCTGCTGCGGATTGGATCGCCGGAATTCATATCATATGAAGAGACGGAGAGCAATCCTGCATTTGTGATTATAGGTGGCTTTGTCATTGATATGTTCAAAGCCATACTGGAGAGGCTACCAGATGCACTGACTTACGACTTTGTACCTGTCATCCCGGGCCCAACTACAATACCGTCATCCAGATGATCTGCCGAAGTGTATGACCATGCCTCCCTCACCTTCTTGAATTTGACTTTGTCTTTGCTGCATCATAAATCATAAACCGACAGTGCTGCTGAAGTTTGAATTCAAGGCCTTGGTGAGTTGAAATAAAACATTGGTATTGGTTGGACTTTGATTCCGCGTGAAGGCTTTGTTGGAATGTTACCTGAACAATCAATCTTCGTGGTTGATTTTAGCTCTTGATTGTTAACAAAAATTACTATTTGGGAAAAAAAAAATTGATGGGATTACATTCAATTTTTCAAGGTTGGTAAACATTTGGGTCCACTTTAAAGGGGTAGTTGGTTAAAGAAATTGGTACAAATGTCAAACCGACTTTTTCTTGTTCCAAATTGTTGAATGCTAAACAAACTCAACATGAATTTTGGCAAATTATAATTTGGTTTCCTTGTCAAAATTGTGAATTTTCATGCTTTATCAATTTCAAAGTTGTTTCATGGTTTAATGATTATATTTATGGTTATTCCTATCACTAACGGTTGCACACTTTTATTGTTTGTAGGTCCCAAGTTATAATGGTGATGGCTTTAATAATGATGGTGATGGACTCCACATGCTTTTTTTGTTTCTATTATGCTGCTATTGTTGTTTATTATTTTGGCTATCATAGCCTTGGGAACTGTACTGGTTATTATTTTTTATTATCTTGTGTCATTGTAACCATGTTATACTTTTGTTATTGTGTCATTACACAATGTGATCAAGGCTATTGGTATGAACATTCTACTATAGATTTTTAATTATTTTTATCATTGATGAATTATTAGTTGGCTGCAATATCATAGATGCTATGTTGTAGATGCTACATTGCATCTGTGTTGTAGCATCCTTGTCAGTGTCTCAGTTGGCTGCTATGTCGTAGATGCTATGTTGCATGGGTTTTATGAAAAAGTCAATTTTTGGTCAACTACAATATCAAGTATCCAATATCGGAGCACAAGTTGCATTATCAAATATCTGATATTGCAGGGTGTGTACCTGCTTATAAATACAGCATTTGAATGCACAATCTGTAGTAGTTTTAATTTTTTTTTTGTCAATAGAGTAGCTGAACTCTTGTAGTTTTATTTCATAGTCTTAGAGAACAGTCAGTAAGTGCCCATAGTGTAGATTTGAGTCAATTGTACAATGTCTTATTCGAGTGGCAATGTGCCTGGACACATTCCATGAATAGCAATAAGATTGAGATTGATTCTTATTCATTGTAGTACTTTGACTTAGATTAAATTTACTTTTAATACAATTTATATTACATGCACTTAGTTAATATCTACAGTTCATGCAAGTTAATCAATTGGTAAAATTAGCGCAACCAATTTCAAGCGTAAACACGTATTTGCTTAGTAATCCCACCAATGTTATTGCTTGGTTCACCCAATGGCATAACACTTGGTAATCCCAGCAGTGGATATGTGGGTCCAGGACATGTACAACAAGCTAGAAACAAACACTCATCGCCTTGTTGTTAAGGGTTTAATGGTTTATCTTTTAGAAAATATTAATATTTTAAGTCACACATGTTAAAGGCATGTCTTCTTCACATAGGACCAAGTATGATGAGAACACTCATAGGAGAAACAATAGGTTCTATACTAAAGAGAATTGGAGTGAACAACCTCAAGCAGAGGTTTCATATTTTCATTTCAACCTGTACTACATGCAAGGACTACGTTCAACTAGTATAGATAATTCTAGAGGAGATGGAGAAAGTCCTAGAATAAGAAGGACCTCAAGACCTATGACCTCCTCTAAATCTTGGAAAAGATAGATCAAGGAACCATAGGGGAAGATATAGGAGCCATGGCAATTCTCCCAATTCCTCTTCTTCTTCTTCCTCTTTAACGTCTAGTTCTAACAAACATGAACGTAGGTATAGAGATAGAGCTCCACTATGGGATCAAGATAAAGATTGAAATCAAACCCAAGGGAAAAATCAAAAACATCAAAATGATCATAGACAAGATCATTACAATCAAATGAATAGAAATATAGATTATCACCATGATGTGTCTAATATAGGTGAATCCTTGTTGGCTACTAGGGCCTAACACAGATAAGGGAGGGAATTCAAGTACTTCAAAGGCATCCAAGAAACAACTACATTAAATGGCTTGATATGGATAACATTCCTAAATTTAGGGGAGGCTATAATTCTGATCCACAACATCACTTACAAGCCTTCCATGATGCCTACATGTTACAAAATATTGAATGCAAGTGGCAAAAGCTTAAGCTCTTTCCTAGGACACTAATAGATGAAGCTAAAAGTTGGTATAGATTGTTGGAACTAGATTCAATCCATTAATGGTCCACAATGCTGGAACTCTTCAACGTAAAATATCAAACCTATACGAGAGTGTCTGAAAAAAATGGTATAGATTGTTGGAACTAGATTCAATCCATTTGGATGTGGCCTTGGATAGATACTATTATCTACTACATAGATGTCCAGGCCATGATTTCTCTCAAAAAGAGCAACTTTTCCACATCATAGATCGGCTTTGTAATCAAACGAGAGAGTCTCTTGGGATTTATGCCCAAGGTCAATTATATGAACTAAAAGCCCATCAGATACAAAGGCTAATCAAGTGGGTGGAAAAAGAAGAAGGAGAGATATGTAAATGAGAGAATGTAGAGGAATATAACTAATATCCAACTCTTCAAAAGAAGAGGGTCCATATCTATGATGAGGAAAAAGAGGCAACTCTCGATGAGATGATTTCACAACAAACCTTGCCAATGCAAAAGTTTATTGATGAGCTTGAAGCAAAGCTAGATAAGATGTGAGAGTTGATGAATGACAAAGTTACAACTTACGTGAAAACCATAGAGGAGAGAGTAATGCAACAAGAATCAAGTAATCAAAATAAGAAGAGGAAAAAGAACCAAAAAACATCTAGGAATACTTATCAGCAAAAAGAAAAAATGATTGTAGAAGAAGAGGCTATAGACTCAACCACAGAAGAGGATGATGGATGTGACATCTACCTATATGACCATCTAAAGGGCTATTGCCTAATCATGTTACATCTACATGAGTATTGGGCTTTTTCCCAAGTTTTTACAAAAGCCAATGCCTAGGAAATTACCTTACTCACAAGGTAATTATAGGCAATCCTACNCAATAGATTGGCCTTATGCTTGTTTTGTTGTGCCAATAGGTCTACGAGTTTTGTGCTTGTGTGAGGAAACTACCCTAAAGAAAGGACATTTTCGAGGTTGTGGTTGAGATCTACTAGCATTTTGATTTCATGTATGTTCAAAGCACAAGTGATATTCTTTCATTGATGTTGTGGTGCCAAACCTTCCTGTGTTGTTGGTGGTGACATATGATGGAGGGAAGTATGAGAATATTGAGGATATGATGGAGAAAAAGAGGCATGAGATGGTGATCATTTAGAAGATGTTGTGGATTGATGATATTTGGGAGAGTGGCNGAGATAGAAAAGTCCATGCATCACTAATAGTAAATGGTGCAGTTATGGGCTAGAAACTCAAAATATTAACACAACCCATAACAAAGCTAAGGAACAAGTGTGTGAGTGAAAACAAGTCTACACAGTAGCCACTAAACTAGAGGACATCCAGTGGCTTGAAAATGAAAGTATAAAGACATTTAAACGATGCATGGAGGCATCCAATCCACTTATTAGCTTGAGTCCTACCTTTATGCTTAGTCATGGGGGAGATGTCCCATCTTGAATACAGAACTAATAAATACTTTTCACTTTTTGTTTTACAATTCTTTATCATTTTTCCATTTCTTTTAACATCTTCTGATTCTTAATATGTTTTTCATTTCTTAATATTTTTCTTTTTTTTTCTTTATAATTTTTTCTTTTCTTAAGTCATTTTCTTTATGTTTATGAATGGCTTTTATGTTTTTGTTAATAATATTGCCAAGTCATGATGCAAAAGTCAACACTATATGTTGGGTTTTTATGCTATGCTATCAAGTTAATTGGATAATTAATTGTGTAAAGTAGTGCAGACACATCATCCATCTCTCTAGTTCTCTAAATAAAAAGGTCTTATTTCATGGAAGTAATTTGGTTCTTCTTTCATCAAACTAAAATCAATTAATGATCATTGTACCTTAAAGAAAGAGAAAACAACCAAGTGGGAATGATAAGGGTGTGACCTT
This sequence comes from Gnetum montanum, assembly GCA_015680685.1. Taxonomy (NCBI): domain Eukaryota; kingdom Viridiplantae; phylum Streptophyta; class Gnetopsida; order Gnetales; family Gnetaceae; genus Gnetum; species Gnetum montanum. Next base: position 8,493 of record MNCI01029100.1, on the reverse strand, counting down.
AAGGGGATTTTTTGGGTCTCTTCTTAACTTCCTTCATGTCGTTTATGACTCCTCATGGGATGCATCATCACTCTGTTGTCAACCAATAACAAGAAGTTAAAAGTATTCGCATGGTGTGGTTCCCATCCAAAATCATAAAAATATAAAATGCAAAAAAAAAAACAATAATGTGAATTCAAAACACATCCCTTAGACATAATAATGGACTACAAGCACTAGTTGTGGGGCTGGAAAGACATGTTACCCATGCCTGAAGGTTCCATATAACTAAGGCCCTTCCTTCCTTCTTCTCTTTTCTTCTCTTTTTGGAGTGATGATTGTTCTTTGTGGTGGTTGTGGGCCCATGATGGTTAGCAGAAAGAAACACATCAATGCAAGGTCACTATTAATGATATGGACTTGGTCTAGAACTTGGAAAAATAGGTATGTTGGTCATTTTAATCACACTTGACACAAGAACCTATTGGTGGCATGGTTAAGTATCTTACATCCCTATCTTTGCAATCCATTCTCATCCCATTATTCACCTCACTACTACATAAAATTATGAGCCTTTTGGTTTTGTTTAATATAGTGCAACATCCCAACCAAGGTAGTTGTGTGTTGTTTGAAAAAAAGCCATGATCTACATTTAACTTCTAAGGTGCCCACAGACATCTATAGAAGTTTTTATGCCAGGGCACTATGGCAAGAGGCTGTTTTGGGGAGGACCCACTCACATAACTTTTGTTGATCATGGCTTTGAACTAACCTTCACATCTTCTAGAACATCAATGATGATTTCTCTAAATTTATGCATGATTTTGGGACTACTCATCAATTTTAATTAATTTTTCCTAATTCTCTATCTTGGTATCCTTCAGCTTCCAAGAAATTTCTTAGTCATCTTTTGCATTAGACCTTGGATTTTCATTGTTCGAAACTTACGCACTTCTGAAATTATGCTTATTTGTCATGGGGGCTAGGGATGTCTGCTTTGAAATTTTTGAAATTTTTCAACATCCTATTTTTAAACATTTTCGTAACTAATAGTAATTAATCAAAATAAGGTGAACAACTTGATGATCTTAGTTGCCTCATAGCCTTGGGCATTGTCCGTTGTCATCACCTTGTGCTTAAACGCAGACTAAGGGATCCAAAAAAGGTTAATTATTAAGGAAAATTTATCAAAACTAATATTGATCCTTTGGTGACTGCAAGTGATGCTAAAAGGGACACCTAAGGAAGGTGGTCTTTTCTTAGGCACAAAAACAAAGCTAAGAGAGGAACAACAAAGGATATGTCCATGGACAAATAGTTGCACATCTAAGATAATGGCTCAAACATCACATGATTGCTCAATCCATGGGACAATGAGAAGAAATTTTAGTCCACCCTTCAAAAATGTTCTGCATAACCAAAGAAGCATCAACATAACAATCAAGGTTGGAAGTCTACCACCGTTAGCGGCAACAAGAAGAATTATCTTTAGCAGCTTTTTGAAGACCTCTACAAGTTTTGTAATCTTTAATGTTTGTCCAATCTTTTTATCACTTTGTCATTTTATTTGCATTCACTTGAATAAAATTTTGTAATGTGGCACTCAAAGTCAATCAATAATCTTGTACCTTCCTAATTTTGTAAAGAAAGATCAATCCTATCCTGTTAACTCATGAATGAATTTTTAGTCAGTTGTGAGGGTATAATGAATCATCAGTTGGATGAGATATCATAGATGCTATGTTGTAGATGCTACATCGCATCTATGTTGTAGCATCCCTATTAGTGTATCTTAGTTGGCTGCTACATTGCATCTACTATGTCGTAGATGCTACGTCACATGGGTTTTATGAAAAAGTTAATTTTTGGTCGGCTACATTATCAGGTATCTGATATTGGAGCTTTGATATCAAATCCTCGATATCGTAGCACAAGTTGCATTATTGGATATCTGATATCACGAGTGTGTTTGCCTATAAATACAACATTTGGACACATGATTCGTAGTAGTTTTAATTCTTTTGTAAATAGAGTAGCTAAACTCTTGCAATTTCATTTTGTATTCTTATAGAATAGTTCCCATAGTGTGGATCTAAGTCAGTTATACAATGTCTTATTCAAATGGCAATGTACCTGAACACATTCCATGAATGATAATAAGATCAAGATTGATTCTTATTCATTGCAATACTTTAACTTAGATTAAATTTACTTTTAATGCAATTTATATTCCATGTACTTAGTTAATATTGACATTTCATGTAAGTTAATCAATTAGCAAAATAACCACGAATAATTTTGACCATAAACACATATTCACTTGGTAATCCCAATAGTGTTATTGCTTAGTTCACCCAGTGGCATGGCACTTGGTAATCCTAGTAGTGGATAAGTGGGTTTAGGACGTGTACAACAAGCTGGGAATGGACACTCATCACCTGTAAGCTAGTTTAGTATTTATCTTCTTATTTTTAATTAGATTAAATAATTAATTTCTCTATTATTGTTAGGAGTAGTGTAAGGCCACAACAACATCAATAATCATATGCCTCACTTTGGACTAAACCATATGTGACAAAGCTACCACTAGTCTAAGTGGAAAGACAACGAACTACGATCAAGGCATAATGATCTAGATGCGAGAACTAGTCCCATCCATGGAATTTGATCAAATCATGTGTGAACACTTGTGATTCGTACAATTGAGCATAGGAGGTACACCACTCATTAACCATGTTCTATATTTTTCTATGTTTTATATATTGATGTAAATATAAAATGTAACAAGGCTATACAATGAAACTAGTAAATAAAATATGATGTACTAATAATGGTAAAGCAAGTCATACAAATATAAGTAAAACTTATAAACGATACTATCAAGTAGACTAGCTACAATTTTGGTATAGGGATGAAAAGAAGCAATTGTCACATTCACTAATTTTAGGCCTTGGTGGATCACTGTGTTGCCAATTTTAGGCCTTAGTGGGCCATGATGTTGCCAGTTTTAGACCTTAATGGGCCATGGCCACACTTGTCTAGCAAGTACAGGATGGTCCTGAAAGGACATACATGAATAAAGCCAATAATGAAACATGATATAATGTTACAAAGATAACCAAATGATCATTAACCAATGAAGGGATAAGGTGTCTATGATGTATCTATTTCTTGATCAATGATAAATCAAGGGATTTTCTTTGTGCGATCTTAGTTTCATCATTCTTCTTATTCAAAATGGTAATTAGTAGCTGTTTTCATTGATTGTTTACTATTACAAATTGGTGTTGCTAACATTGTAGTTGCTCTTGTTCTTGGCCCTAGTCTAAGTATTGGATTTCTCTTGAAACTTCACCTTTGATCCTTGGCCAATGTTGACATAGTTAACTAATGGTAGTGATACATTATCCTCACGAATGATAGTTTTGCTACCCTCATATGGTAGGTGAATCTCTTAATGTAGAGGAGATAAAACCAACCAAAGCTTTGCTAACCATGGTCTTTCTAGGATCAAGTTGACACCAAATGTTTCTTCAATCACTAGGAAGTTGGTAGATGTAGGAAATTGTTCTCTGACCACAAAAGCTAAGGAGATAGAAATTCAAACCACCACTCCTAATCTATTGAATGGCTTGAGTGCAAAGGTAGTGGTTTCCTGGATGTTCTTTGTTAAGCCTAGTTTCTCGATGATGTTGTATGGTATTACATTGGTTGCTGCCTCATCATCCACATGAACATGATGAACCTTGAACCTACTAACACGGATAGTAATGAGGAGAGGAGAAAATTGCACTTCTACATTTTGTGAGTCCATCTTCACCTTATTATCATGAAAGTTGAGCATGGGTTGATTCCCATTTTCCCTAAGTGAAGCTTGCTCAATGATAGAGTTATCTAACTCTTTGTTGATTGACATGTATCAACTCACAGGAATAGAAGTCAACACTTGAGATAGTGCATCTTTGTGAGTACAAGAAGTCATGACCAAGTCGCATAGGCTCAACAACATGTTCTTTTGTTTGAGGAATCATTTGGATTATTCCATTGTTGCAAGGACATTATTTCCCTTGGCATGTAATCTTTCAGCCTTAGTGATCTTAATTTTCTCCATCATTCCTAAGATTTTTTGCTCATGTTTCAAAGTATGTTGTTTGGGTCCCTTATCCATGAGTGTAGCTGATATTAGTGTAGGTCTTGATGGATAAACTTATTTCCAAGCCTTTTATTCTTGGCTACCTTCAATGGGATTAGTGGGATTAGTTGATAGGTGTTTGTTTTTGCTTAGTTCTCTCTCTATCCCTCCTTGTGTGTTGGTTTTTATAGGCCACATAGGTCAAATTGTTACTAGCCTTAGTTGCTTCCTTGATGTTTTTAGTTTGTGAAAAGGCTTGGCTCAATGATCAAGAATATAAGTAATATAATTTAGAGTTGATAAAGTCATTAATCATCCCCTTGAAGATGACCAGAAGATGTGTCTATGTGATGGGTTCAGAAATCTCATTAAGGAAAGCATTTCATCATTGTATGAACTTCTATACAAGTTCGAGGAGCTTCTATTTAATTTTCATTAATTGATCAAGCATTGTATTGGGTTTCAAGTTATATTTGAAATGGTTAATAAACTATGAGCTCAAGTCCTCTATGGAGGCAATGGAACCTCTAGGTCATGCACAATACCAATCCAAGGCTTTCCTAGTGAGGGACATAGGAAAGATACACATCATAGTATGGGGTCAAGCTTGTAGTAATAAGCACTTACAGCAAAAAGTAATGAGGTGTGAGTTGGAATCACCCTAGTTATTGTATTTGGTAAACTAGGGGATTGAAATGCTCATGGGAAGAGTTATCTACGAAATGGTAGCACTAATGGGATCATCTTGGTAGAAGTCCATTATCTTAACCATCTGGGTGATCAAGGCTTTGAGCTTTCACAACTCTTTAGTGAGGTCCTAGATCATTTGGAAGGCTTGATCTACACCTTGGGGCATTCCGATAGGTTGCAAGATTTAATCAAATAACTACGAAGGGAGCTAAGACACTTGGAGTCATGTGATGGAAATCAGTATTGATGGAAGGGGCTAGGTGAACACTATGGCAAGAGGGTTAAACAAAGAAAATGAGGTTTAAGTTGGGATCTGAGGGATAAATGGAGAAAAGGGCATGTTAGAAGTTTGCAAATTCTAGGATCACAAAGAGGGACCTACTAATATGATGAAAGGATAAGGTGTCATAGACACCATCAGTGATGGTCTTACAAAGCAATGTTATGTAGCAAAGGACATCAATTGAAAAAGAGAGGTAGGTTGGAGCATATGCTAGGTTTCGTGTGTGGTAATGATAGGAGTTGTTCCAAACATAGTGGGGTACATAGGAGAACACTGAGGCACTTGATCTACAAATGACATGGGAGATTCAGAGCTAGTTACAATTGTTTGGGAAGCTGATTATTGGAAGAGGCTTCTAACAAAGGTGTCCAACTCTTACTTCACCTCAAATTCATCTTACTCCTAATGTTCGTCCAAACTGACCTCTTCATCCCACTCATCAATGTCTATAAGTTTTATTAACATTTGGATGTAGAAATCAGTTAAAAGTATTTTGTCATAAGGTGAGGGAATGTATTCTTTCTCATCTCAATGTATGATTTAAAATTGATGCTTAGCATTAAACTTAGAGCATGGTATGAGGAGGCCAACTTGTATTTTTGCATAGAGGAAGGTATAGAATTTCTCATTTATAACTGCAAAATATGGATTCTTACCCCTTTGCCTAAGTGATTGCCTATGCTTTATGAACTCTAGGTCTTTTGGATCATAAACACAAACACCTTCTTGGTTAGGGGTCATGTAGGTGAGGTTAAGTCATAATACAATGGACCAATAAAAAGGCATCAACAAAGTGTTAACCTAAGCAGTAAGCTAGAAGGCTTAGCATATGAGACTACTCACTGTATGAGAGTCTTAGCTTATGAGGTAATCTTAGTGTATGAAGCAAATGAAAGCTTTAGCATATGAAGCCTTAACTACACAGCTAATGAGCGATGAGGTACCCCTACACTCAACCATATGAATACGAGCATGTACACGTGATCCAATCAAAATCCACAAATGGACTAGTTATGGCACCTAGATAGTTATACGTTGATCACAATTTGTTGTCTTTCCACTTGAACTAGTATTTTCTTTGTCACATATGGTTTAGTCTAGAGTGAGGTGTATGCTGTGATTTCTAACACTATGCTACTCCTAAAGGCAATGAGAAATAATCTAGATTAAGCTAATAAGTAATATGAAATAAGATCTAAGCTAGTCTAAGTGCTATGAGCATCCATCCTTAATCATCCATACGCATCTTGGACTTCATGTACTACTTTTGGGATTACCAAGCACACATCACTCAAAGCACTACTTGATATGCTACTGGGTTACCTCATAGTGACCCTTAAATGTTCGCGATTAAGACGTACTCATTCCGCATTAAGAATAGAAATAGTAAATGATGATAAAGAAATATTAACTAAAAAATAAATAATAATTAATAATTAAATAATTAAAAACTAAGTAAATGCTACAATGATGGAGTAATCTCAATCTTTATTGCCGATTTTGTGTCTATCCAAGTATGTCACACTCAAACAAAGGTTCCATACAATTACAAGCATCACACTGCGGGCATGCACTTGGAAAAGGAACTGAAAACTAACTGAGAATTAACAAAAAGACTCAACCCTAAAGACTTATCAAAAGACTCCTTTCATGTATGCCTAAGTGCCATATTTATAGGCTAACACAGAAATCACGATATTGCGTATACGATATCGTATCCAGGCTGCGATATCGTGTACCCAATATCGAGGCCTGGCAAATCATGATTCATCATACCCCCACAACCAAATAAAAACATGTCCTCAAGTCAAACAAAATGAGAAATAAGTTTATTTGATTACACAATGGATAAGTATGGGATTATGGACTGACTATGGATTTTTTCATGCCAAAGTGTGGGACTAGACAAAACAAAATTGGAACACCAACACAAAATACAAAATTAAAAATTGTTTGGAACTCATATGGTTCCTAGTGATGGTGCCTCCTCCATGGGCTTCTTCCCCTTATCCTGTGCTCCATGCTTTGGAAATGGATACCTCTAAAGGAGTGCTTGAATCTTTTCTCCCTCTATTTGAGAATCATGTGTTATCCATGTTGATGTTCCAATATTTGACAGAGTTGGCACCTTCCATGGATACAACAGCTACAAAAACATCTGATTGGCTTTGACGTACCAAGCCACAAACAACCATCATTCCTCCTCATAGGCTCTGGCTTTGTTTCTAAATTCTTGATAATTTGTGAGCCGTTGAGCCAATTCTACTGCAACATCTTTCTGACCTTGGTAGCTAGCTTTTACCACCTCAACTCAGAATTTGCTACCTCTAATTTTTGCAGTGTCTTTTTATGTTTAGCAAATTCTGCTTCATATTTGGCGTAGGTGGTAGCTACCTACTTTTCCAATTTGGTCCTCGAGCATCCTACTATTAACATGGTCAAGTTGGCATACCGTAGGTTTTTCAACTCCATGTATTTAGTGAGATCCTGGATCTGCAAGTCCTAGCTCTTTAATTCTACTTGATGGGCAAAGGCGTAAGTGTCCAATATGGCCTGCCAGTTAGTGTTTTGAGCACTAAAAGAATTAATGTGGGTCTTAGCCATATGGATCTTTTTTTCAATGATCTACTTATACATTCCCACCTGGTCTCAGAAATGCTCCTTTAATTTTTCATGTCACTTAGCTTCATTTTGCCAGGTGCTTATTTCAATGGTGATCTTTTGATGGATGATGTGTACCTTCTCCATTGAGAGGATCATGTTCTCTCTGGCTAAGAAATTCATATCTTGGTTGACCCTTATTAGTTGTTCTCGCATTTGCTAAAAATTTTCCTAGAGAACATTCTTTTGTTATTCAACTATTATCAATCAAAGATTCTCGACAGCAAGGAGTTTATTTTCTTCCTGTAAGGCTTTGAGTGCTTTTGCATGTGCTTATGTTTGGGCCTATTCTTTTGAAGCATCCTAATCTACCTTCTCCTTTTCCATTACTACCCTTTTATTCTCCTCTAATAATTTATTTAGTTGCTCTAACCTAAATAATTCTAACTGGTCAACTGGAATAAGTTGGGATGGATTCTCTTATGTAGCTTGTAGGGCAACGAACTTCTCCTGGAGTTTTCTCAACTCATCTTCTGCGTGTTCAACCCTAATCTCAACCATAACTAGCTTTTCCTTTGTGGAAATGAGGTTTGATTATGTTGTCATGACATCTTGGGGAATGTCAAACAAGGACGTCATTACTCATCCTATTTGTAGCAAATGATCCAGAGCATCCTCATGTTCTACAGAAGTCATCGAGAGACCGTCTAGAACTTGATCATTGCGTGCTCTTGTGAGATCTACGGGTGGCACAATAGGATCGTTAAATGACTCTTTGATGTGGTCCATGACCACTTCTACTACTCCA
>MNCI01029099.1:141980-155742 GCA_015680685.1 Gnetum montanum | reverse complement strand
AAATATATATAAATATTTAAATGGATGATTACAAAAGTTAACCAAGTTCATGCATCTGATCATATAGGACTCAACTCAAAATAATGTTAACAATTTCTATTTACAACCTGCAGAAACATAACTAATAAAAAGATGTTAAATTTAAGAAACTAAACATCAAAATTAGGAGGGGCTTTCTCCTCGGGCTCTCCTGCATTATGTGTTTCCCCTCCACTGGGGCCACCCTCCTGGACATTGTCATCACGAGGATTCTGTAAAAGGAAAAGAAAATAATTGACTAATTAACTGATAGACCAAAAAGGAAGATAACATCTCCTAAAAAAAGTTACAAGTTCAAACAGCTTACTGAAGAGGATCCCCTCAGACCAAACTCTAGCCGACGAAGGATTTCTTCTTCAGGGACACTTGCCCAATCAGTTCCATCTAGGCCTAGATCAACGTTGGCTAATGCCTTCCCTTTGTCCACAGCAGACCAAGTAGGACATTTAAGAGGAAACTCACCTACAAAAACCTCCCCAGAAGCTGTGGTGATTACTCGCTTGGGAGATTCCATCTCTACCATAGTGTGCCTAGCAAAGGCATCAAATGAAGATTGTAGGCCTAAACCTTCTACAAACATTTCCAGTTGACGCTTTTCTATGGATACCTCCTTTAATGATTTTTTATAATGGTACTTATGATTCTTCTCATCTTGGCCCCATTTCCACACCTTAGAAGCAAAATCTTTCCAATCCTGACACTTTAGATTTAGCAAATCAATTTGTGCCTTCTGCTCTGCTAGCTCCTGAATCATAGTTACTTGGCAATTCCATAGATTCTAATACCTAGTGTAAGCAACCTCCAAGGTTTGCCAAGAACGATCACCCATCAACCTAGCAGAGTCAAACTCATAGTGTGACCTAAAGTCATCTCGTTCTGCTGATAGTTTGGTGACCTCTTTCTCCCCTGCCTGAATTCATAACCATAGCTTTTCTATAGAACACCTACAGGTCCAAAGCAACTTGGCATTTTGCACAACGCATTCTACCACATCATCATAGATCTGTCTTGGCACTTGCTCAATTTTTTATGGTAGTTCAGGTAGACTATCAATACAAGTAGCCTCAGATGGATCCAACTTCAGTCCGGAGCCTATCAATACAAGAAACATATACATTAAACATCAGACAGTAGGACAGATGCAAAAAGGAAAAGACTCAAAACATTTAAAACATATGTACCTATTTCAAGATAAGCTTGTTGGATGCAATCAACTACCTCATTAACAATACCATGGATGAAATCCATTTTACTTGGCATTTTTGTCCAAGTAAATGGTTCATGTATGGGAGCAGAACCAACTTCGGTGGTCGTTTCCATTGGAATCTTCATTGTAGGTATGTCTAAGCAAATGTTAGGAGTCTTCCTAGTTTCAACGTCTGCGTCTTGCAGTGACAGAAATACAAAGTCAAAACTCTAAATAACAGAAATGAAACAACTCAAAACCCAAGTAAACATAATGAAAAAAACATACCGAAATCCCTCTCTTCTCCCGAATTCGGAGGAGTGCCAAGGTTTAACCTTCCTACGAAGAAATCATCAAACATCTTGTCAGCTTCAGCCGTTTCACCAGCATGATCTTTTTCCGTGGTGACTTTTGCTCCCTCTTTAGTTTCCTCCATCAGGGGGACAGGAATTTCTATCTCATCATTACCTACCCCTTCCTCCTCATCTTGGCTGATTTAGGCCTCTTCCTCCTCTATGATCGGTGCTAACCCCTCTCTTCTTACTTCAAGAGTTGGCTCCGATGACATTCGTGAGTTCGACCTTAGTTTTGAATAAATGATAAAATAAAAATGGAATGAAATAAAAATAATAATAATGATGATAAGACATGGATAAATGAATGAATTAGGCTTACTTAGCCCATACAGATATTTTAAACCGTATGCGTTTCACCTTTGGTTCATCTATAGCTGGAGCAACCTCTCTAGAGCGCTAAGCTTTTTGAACTCTAGATTTCGCCTTCCCAATTGTCTCTTTGATCACTCGATCAGCTCTCCTAGTAGTATAAGGCACACCATCTAGCTCCGACCCTATGCTGTCACGCGTGTGAATTGAACAACCAGTAGATCCCCCTATTGTAATAGAGACCGATTTGTCAATCCCTTCAGGGGCATCTTGAGATTTGGTTACCTCAAACAAATGGTGAATCCACAGACAAGATATTTGGCCACGATCCCTTAACACATACTCATTGCCCACGCGAACTACTAGAAATTCGGCTAGCTTGTGTAGGTAATCGGCAAAGAATGCAAAGGTAAAATTGAGCCCAATTATAACGCACCCTAGTCTCCAGAATCATGTTCATGATACACATAGATTCTACCCCAAAAATCTTCACTTGGTACTAGGATTTAGAAAACAGTCATGCTCTAAATAATGGATACAACTCATTTACTTCGGTTACTTTTGATTTTCCCTGCATAGGGAAACCCTTAGCACCTTTGGGTATACCGAGCTAGTCCTCCATCTCGTGAACCACATGGGCCTCTTTTTGTGCTCTATCCAAAGTCACTCTAGCCCCATCTACCGGCACGCTGAAGAGGTCTGAAAAGAACTCTGCCGACAAATGGAAAGCCACTCTAATTCCCTTAACATGAGTGCTATAGTAAGTAATAGCCTCGTTGAATGAATCAATAATCACAATCATCTTGATCATGGATACGTTAGGACTTAAAGCAATGAACAGATCCATGAGGCTGGCATCACTCAAGAAACCTATAATGTGTGGTGATGCCTCATAATGCAACCACCATTGTGCATCGTCGATATCTCCGAACTTCATGGACAAAGTGTCCTCAGTCCACCCAGTCTCTATGGTAACATCCACTACATGCACAGGACAAAACCATGGAATCAACACAACCAATGTGGTAGCAAAGATAACAAACGCGAAAATTCAAAAAAATATTACTCTCTGTTAGACAACGGATTAAGACTATTAGAAGTCAAATTAGCATCGCATGGGAAAACTAGCCTATTGCGGGACCAATCCCCATGTAGCCACCCTTGAGCCTTACACTGTGCAAAAGCCGTAGAGTATTGTTTGTGAAAATCGACAATTTCGCCCTTGGTTTACACTAAAATGGCACCACGGAGAGTAGGACTTGCCATGAAAGCCTCTAAGGCAGTATGAGCCAATGCAAGTCCATCATCACCTATGCATACTCCTTCTTTATCAAATTGAGGCCTGCAAAGGAACAATGGTCAAAACATGAACAACCACTAGGCATTAAAGCAAAAATGATAAATTAAACAATCTTACCTTTCTACTCTGTACACTGTTTCGGGAGGATTTTGGAACAAGGTATGCTCACAAGATGCTAATAATAAGGTGTTATTGATGTTGTGAGAACTACACGATAATAAGTCCCATACACGAGTCAATGGACGGGTGGATCTGCACCCTCCAGAGGGACCATCCTCAGCCATGGATAATCCCTCATCAATATCAACCACGAAAGCCACTATACCATTTGAAGATCCTGGTAGCATGGTCTCAAGGACACTCTGTGCTAATTGTTCACTTAGGTGAGACCATATAACCACACTGAATCTTTCTAAGACAAAGGCAAGGAATTCACTGACACCCGTTCTAAACCATACCCCATTTTGATCAATAGTCATATCAAGTACCGGTTCATCACAATCAATAGGCCTGAACCATGCCAAAACTCCGACAAGTTCCACCACAAGAAGGAAAGGTTTATGACATCTTCACATGTTCAAGAACCAGAATTGGTAAGCCATGAAAAATAATATAGGTTTCACACTAGGGCCAACACTTGAAAACAATTTCTTTCAGGGTTCCCACGCAGCGTACAGACCCTGCATGCTCAGCGTGCAGACCCTGCATGCTGGGAATTCTGCCTCCTCTTGCACACCAACATCTAAAACAAGCCCGATCTAACACAAATTCTATGCGCCAAAAATGAAAAGGGACAAAAATGAACACAAATAGATGAAAATAGTAAACAAAAATTACAAATTTTGATAGAGAACCAGGCCCTACCGATGCACTGATCTGGACCATGATGCCATCATAGGCTTGGGCAAGCATCGGAGCATCGCCTCACTCTCCTCAGCGAAGGTCAAGTCTGGCTCTTTCCTCCCCGAGTCCCGCACCTACTTCCCCTTTCCCATGCTTTCACACTGGGGTTTGGAGAGGTTCACGCTGAGGTTTGGAGAGGTTCATGCTACGCCGTGCAAACCCCTCACACTCAAGTTTCGACCCCCCTGCACGCTGAGGGTTTCTTCGGAGCATAGATTCATGTTGAACTCTTTCACCTGAATCATCATGCTCCAATAGGTACTGCCCTTACTGCCTCCATTCACACTGTATCTACACCTTCCTCTACTTGTTTTACCCAATCTTCACGCTCTGGTTCACGTTGAAAGGTTCACGCTCTGGTTCATGCTAAAAGGTTCATGCTAAGAAGTTCACGCTGCCCCTGGCTCAAACTTGATGTTTACGCCTGCTGCCATTCGTTTTAAGTTAAATAAATCCCCACATTATTCACGCCGCCCCACCCTCTAGGAAATCGGCATTTTAAGCATTTTACTCCAAATAAAAATGATTAATTGAACATAAACAAACTTAGAGTAGATAGAGGTGTATGTAAACATACACTAGGCTAAATATCACCCATGTAAGACCTCACCTAAATTAAACACTTTGATACATACTCTTCATCTTGTAGTTACACACTTAACAATCATTACGAATTGTATAATCAACTAGAAATCTTAAACTACCGCGAATGGCCTGGTAAGGTCTTAAACTACCGCAAATGGCCCGGTAAGGCCTTAAACTACCACGAATGGCCCGATAAGGTCTTAAACTACCGCGAATGGCCACATACAGCCTCAAACCGCCATGCAGCCAAGTGAAACAATGAACCAACTTTAGCATACTTCATCCACATTTAAGTACTTGAATTAGCATCATGAAATAACTAGCAAACCCCCCTTGTTAATATTGCTTCCTGTGACTTGGTAGGGGCAAGCATGGATAATAAGCAACTATTCGCACCATTGTTCATCAATGGATCATACGAACCCATCCAATGGGATATGAACAGCAAGTCCATTGATTTAGACACATCAACTTACGAAAACTTCGTGGCATCGATAGAGGAAACCATAGAACGCTTTCAGAACATGATGAAATCATTGGATATTAAAGCCGATAACATCACTAAAGATCCATTAATTGAAACCGCCATCACTATGTCGAGTGGCGAAATTAAGATACTGAAATTTAAGTACTTTACTAGACCCACAACTTGCCAATGACATAGCGAAAGTGTTAAAAAGCAACATCAAAGCATTCACTTGGTCTTACACTGACATGCCTAGGTTGGACCCTCGAATAGTCCAGCATAACATCATACTCAACCCGAAACTAAGATCGGTGAAACAAAAAGCACGTAAGGTTAAGCCTGAAGTAGTGTTAGCAGTTCGCAATGAGATCACCAAACTTTATCAGGCTAGTTTCATTCAGGCCATTGACTACACTGATTGGGTATCCAACATGGTCATTGTCCTGAAGAAAAATGGGAGCATTCGCCTATGCATTGACTTTTGGGACCTCAACTTAGCAACCATAAAAGATGACTTTTCACTTCCTAGTATTGATCAACTGGTTGACTCAACCACTGGGCATGCATTATTATCTTTTATGGATGGCTTCTCTAGATATAATCAGATCCGGATTAACCCTAAACATTAGCTCAAGACAACCTTCATGACACCATGGGGAACATTTTGTTACATGATGATGCCCTTCAGCTTAAAGAATGTTGGTGCTATGTATCAACGAGTAATGACCTTCATCTTTAGTGATTTCCTCCATTCACTCAATGATTACGTAGATGATATAGTGGTTAAATCAAAGATATAAGAGTAGCACATACAAGACCTAGACTTGGTGCTTAAGTGTTGTTTAAAATATGAGCTTAGACTGAACCCAAAAAAATGTGTCTTTGGGATCAAATCAAGCAAAATGCTTGGATTCATAGTTTCAGAAGCAGGAATTCGAGTAGACCCCAATAAGGTGAAGGCTATTAAAAACTTGCAACCGCCAAGCAACCTTACCGAACTTCGAGGTCTACAAGGTAGATTACAGTTCATTAGGCGCTTTATTGAAAAATTGACTGATAAATTGAAACCCATGAACCACTTTCTACGCAAGAGTGTACACTTTCAATGGACCTCACAATGTGAGGAAGCTTTTGACAATATCAAAACGGCACTGACTCAATTACCGACGATTTATCCAACTCAGAGTAATAAACCGTTCTACATCTACCTTGCCACAACGGATTCATCAATCGTGTCTATGCTCTGCCAGAAATGGGATGATGGAACTAAGGTTCCTGTTTATTATTTGAGCCATGCATTAGTAGCCCACGAAGAATGTTACAATGACATGGAAAGATCATGTCTTTCCCTTAAGTTTTCTTTAAAGAAGTGGCAACATTGTCTTTTCCGTAACCAAGTAAATATCATCTGTAAAGACAACGTGCTCAGAGCCATCACAAACAACATTTACGAATCAAGAAAGATAGCTCGATGGAAGGCAATGATTGCTAAGTTTGACTTGCATTACGTAGCCCAATCATCCATCAAAGGTCAAGCTATAGTCAATCAGATGACCGCATCACCAACACAAGATCAAGCAACGATTAATCTAGAATTCCCAGACGAGAACGTAAGCACAATTGAAATAGTGCCCGATGACTATGATGCGATATTAAACTTCGATGGAGCATCCACCTCCCAGTGTGGAAGTGTTGCTACCGTTATCACATATCCCTCTGGGGAGATCCAACCCTTCACTTACCGATTTAACTTTCCTTGTACCAATAACATAGCAGAGTATGAAGGTCTCCTCAGAGGCCTTATGGCAGCACAGGCTTCAAACATCACATGTCTCGTAGTTAGGGGTGACTCAAAGTTAATCATAAACCAAGTCAAAGATGTTTACGTGTCCAAATCATCTCATCTACAACCCTACTGTGACCTGACAAAGTATTGGCTAAAACAATTTATAAATATAGAACTACAACATGTGCCAAGAAATGATAATACCATTGTAGACGCATTAGCCACTTTAGCTCTAAACATCTCACCGGACATGTTTCATGCATTGCCTAATTCCATCATGAGCTGCAACAAGCCCATAACTAACGCTCCTGATGAACTTCCCATAGCATCTGTTAGCGCGAAACACACTGTAGAGTGGTACGATGACATCAAAGAGTATCTTTTTCATGGTGAACCACCTCAACATCTAATGAATGCACAGAAGGACGTGATGCGAAAATGCTCTCGGCAGTATACACTAGTAGGGGATATGTTATGTCATAGATCCTATAAAGGTATTTTACTAGTATGTGTTAATAGCATCGATAGCCAAACCGTCGTCGATCAAGTCCATGAGGGGCTCTGCGAAGGGCACATAGCACCCAAAGCAATGGCAACCAAAATAAGACCCTTGGGATATTATTGGCCACATATGGAATATGACTGTTTCTCCAGAGTCAAAACATGAGATACATGTCAAAAGCATGGGAATCTTATACATATTCCACCCAATGAGTTGCATATGGCTCAAATCACATGGCCTTTCCAGAAATGGGGGTTAGACATCATTGGACCAATAACTCCCCCATCTTCAGCAGGACATAGCTTCATCATAACCATGACTAAATAATTCACGAAATGGGTAGAAGTTAGTCCCCTTAGGAAGACCAGATCGAAGAAAGTATGCAACTTTATACTCAAAAACATTGTGACTCCCTTTGGCATCCCGATGACTATCATCACTGACAACGGGCCACAATTCAGCAGTGTCGAAACAAAAGCGTTCTATGAAAGCTTAGGTATTAAACACTCATTTTCATCACCTTACTATCCACAAAGCAATGGACAAGCAGAAGCCACAAATAAAACTATCATCATGGTGCTCAAGAAAATGCTTCATCAGAGCAAATGAAGATGGCATGAGTAGCTAGTTTATGCGCTGTGGGCATATAGAACAACGCATAGGACATCCACAGGTAAAACACCATATAGTCTTGTTTATGGTTCAGAAGTTGTTTTACCTCTGGAGTTGTAGGTACCATCCTTAAGGATCACACTATCTAGACTCCTCGACGAAGGTCAAAAGAATGAGTTGCACATTGTTGACCTCAACTTGGTGGAAGAAGAATGCACACGAACGCTTGATCAAATCGAGTGGTACCAGAAGCAACAACAACGACACCATCAACATGACATCCATAGGCACCCGATCAAAGAAAGGGACCTTGTACTTAAGGCAGTTTGTGATTGTGCGGATAAGTTCTCAGCCAACTAGGAAGGACCTTACTTGGTCACCAAAGCGTACAGTAACAAAGCGTTCAAACTAGTAGACATGGATGAAAATGAGTTAGCCAATCCTAAAAATCACGTGTATCTGAAACCTTTCCACATCTAATGATCCTAAGGTATGTCTTCGTCCTGGCATCATGATGGTAAACTGATACCATAGACCATCCGGTACAACATTAAACAGCCACAGTTTTGTTCGCCAGAGTCTGCTAAGACTATAAACTAGTTTGCCTCTCCATAGTCCGCCATGACTATAAACTAGCATCGCACCATCTGCTATGACGATAAACTGGCAATTCCCAATGTGTTATGACATAAAAATAACCCATGATAGTCTACCATGACTATAAACTGGAAGCTTCATCTCTAGCCTCCCGATCTGTAGCTGCATTCAAACTTCATTAGAGCCGCTACCTCATTCATCATCACTTGATCCTAACAACATTGCTATCATTCATATTCAGTACCTGAAATCTCATCTAGTGCCTTTGCTTCATCAGTTGCTATTTAAGTCTAAGCTTGTTCACTCACTTCTGGTTGTCTTGTCTTCTTTGAGTTGTGTTTGCAAGATGACACCCAGTGGTGCTCATACACGGATACACTTCATCACGGCGACAAGGTTCCACATTGTTTCTGACGCACGCAACCAGGTTAATCAATCTGTTCAAAAATACATTTCCCATTCCCAATACATTCTCTGAAACACCACAAAATCTTAGCAACACTTCCAGACAACTTTAGAGGCCTCTAAAATAGCTTCAAACAATCCACCATGGAGCAAGTAAGGTCCCCCTGGGTCTTCAAATCACGATGGCAAATCTCGGTATCAAGAATCATCCATTTTAAGGTCAAAAAGTGCAATTTTTGCTAAGTACAATGTGCTTGCGCGGCAAAACGTAAGGATCAGCGTCACCAACATTTGGGGCACCAAAAGTAAGTCAAAACAAGCCAAAATCAAGCACAAGGACCCCCCATGACCTTCGCCAAGGTCCCCAGCGATTCCCAACCTTCAAAAAATCAAGATTCGGGCCTTAAATGAGGTATTTTCGGCTGATTACGCTGTGGCTACATTTTATTACACTGCAGAGCATAAGATGCGTAAAACACTATTCACTACGTGAAACACTATTCATCAGCATAAAATACTATTCATCGCACGAACACTATTCATCAAAGTTTCAGAAAATTCCAGAAAAGTTTCAGAAAAATGGCAGAAGATCCTCAGCATCAGCAACATCTGGAAAATCAAAATTCGGGCCTTAAAAGAGGTGTTTTCGGTTGATTATGCTGCGGCTGCATTTTCTTACACTACAGAGCGTAAGGATGCGTAATCACTATTCATCACGTGAACCCTATTCACTGCGTAAAACACTATTCACCACGTGAACACTATTCACTGCGTAAAATACTATTCACCGCGTGAACACTATTCACTGCGTAAAACACTATTCACTGCATGAACACTATTCACTACGTAAAACACTATTCATCGCATGAACACTATTCACTACGTAAAATACTATTCATCGCGTGAACACTATTCACTGCGTAAAACACTATTCATCGCGCAAACACTATTCATTGAAGTTTCAGAAAATTCCAGAAATATTTCAGAAAATGGCAGAGAATTATCAGCATCAGTAACTTTCAGAGCATTCCAGAAAAATTCAGAAAAACTCAAAAACAAAGAAGTTTCACGCAAACGAGGGTCAAATTTCTCTTGTTGTACATTTCATTGTAAATCAACATATGTGGGCATGTTAGGCCCTCATGTTTAAATTAAATGTACTTTCATGGGCTTGAATAACCCATAAATTGTAAAATGCAATGTACCTGGTCAAGAACGTAGCTTGCCGACACACATCCAACTCGTGCACAACTGTCCGACACACATCCAACTCTCGCCAACATGCATCCAACCCAAGCACAACTGTCCATTGGACACATGTTACCAGATCCACTTTCCTCTCATCTCTCAGCCGTTGATTCCATTCTAAAATTCTGTGCCGGAGCACGGTCGAATCCTATAAATACCCTGTCAATTCACATAAATCAAGGGGGCAATTAGAGGCAAAAATTAGAGACATTGGCAATTCTGAGAACTTACAGAACTGGCAATCCTTGGGGGCTCGGCACATCTGACTGTTGGCATCCAAGCATTCCTCACGTTCATCACATCACATTATCGCATCATCACTTCAAACATCATCTCGGGGCTTAGTGCTTGACCTGCCATCCACACGTGCAGCTACACTTCGACCGGTGCATACATTTTTTTACAATAAAGTTCATTGCCTCATATTTATGTTATTTACTTTGGTTTATTCTTTGTTTACAATATAGCTCGGTTTGTGCTTTATTTATAATTCAGTACGCTCTGTTTACATTTTTGTGTCGCTGTTTGCATTTCATTTACACCTTGTTTACATCGTTCACGATAACCCCAGCGCTAGCCATAGCTTACGCTCGGGGAAGTCCTTGGTTGATTTGCGTGCAAACCATCCAAGGCACTCTGCCTTCATTCCATTTTCTAGCTTGCCCTCAAGAGAAGGTAGGGTCAACTGTGGCTGCCCAACAATCTTTCAGTGTCTGTTTCCATTCCAACCTCACACCGACGATTTAGGTTAGTACAGTTCTTCGCGCTAGAAGGAGGGCCTGACTTGTTTTCTGTTTAATTGAAACACTAATCACGTTACCTATAACTTACACCGCTACAGTGTTTTGTGGCTGCTACAGTGCTCACACTGCTATAGTGCTCACACTGCTACAGTACTACTATACTGCTATAGTTCCGCTACAGTGTTTTTTCAACAAAAACACACAAAATGCATCCGTTTCAAAGCCGAATTCACCGCAATTCGCACCTAACTTCAAGCCGGTCTAAGTACTGACTACCACCAACATGGATCACCTTGTCCAATACATGCATTACACACAACACAACGGCTCTGAGATGACTTCCTCTTACCTAGGATCACCATCTGAGTATGAGTACGAGTTCATAGCCTTGCCCGAACCCAACATCCCTTGGGGCCTTACCTCCTCACAACAATCACAGGAGCACATGCCCAAGGAATTTTCTTCACAATCTACACACACTGGGGCCTAGGCCCAAACAATCCAAACACCTTTTACATACGATGGGGCCCAGCCCCAAGCAACACAAGTACCTTATGCTTACACAGGGGCCATCCCCCAACCTCCCCAACCTCAACCCAACATTTACACAGGCGCCACATGTGCCATGCCTATTTCACCAGTGCCTCAGGCACCTGCTCATCATCCATCTAGGATGACGTTAAACTATCCATGGCCCAGTACGTCCTTAAACTACCAACACACATCTAGTATGATGTTAAACTACCAACAACCATCTTCCATGACATTAAACTCGCAAAGCCCACAACCGGTGATTCAACCCTTTGTCGCACAACCCACGCAAGTCCAATCAACACAACTAGTTAGTGAATCTATGAGTTGGAATCAAATGTCTCAACTCATCCAGACTATGACGGAGGAAATTAACCAGCTTAAGGCTGCCTCCTCAGACACACCCAAGGTGGTGGACTTTTACCATGATGATCCGATTTGTCCTACGATCCCATCCCTTACACTATTCATGGTCCATTCATTGCCACATCTAACAAAATACAACGGTCATGGTGACCCCAACGCACATATCATCACATTTCGCATAGAAGCCATCACGTGGCACTCTTGGCCACATGCCATTCTATGCCTCTTTCCCATATCGCTCACTGCCAAAGCTTTAGACTGGTACCGTGCCCTACCCCGAGCTTCCATCGCATCCCCCGAGGACCTCATACACTAGTTTGTGACACGCTTTAGATATAACATCAAACCTGAAGTGACAATCGACAAGCTCCTCCATGTCAGACAAAAACCCCTAAAGCCCATACTACCCTTCCTCCAGCGATGGAGTGCCAGAGTCAATGAAATGCATGAGCCAATCGCAGAGACACATCTCTTAGAAATCTTCAAGGGTGCAATCAATGACTTCATCAAGTCCAAACTGCTCTACCAGGCCCCAAAGTCTCTTACCCAGGCCTTTGACCAAGCAAAGGGCATCGAAGAGGCAACAAGAGCAAGAAATGACCCATCCTACTTGGCCTACAGGAGACAACACAAAAAACAACAACAAATGCAACAACTACAACCAACACAAAAACAGCACAGGATACACAAGCAACATCAAACGCAACAATCGCAACAATCACCGTGCCAACACATGCAACCAACAGGCCCGTGGCCTCAACACCCCAAGCTGCCAGCTCTAGCTCTAGTGCCACCACACAAGCCTCTCCTAGACGTGAGCACACCCAACGCAACCACATACCCTTGCCAGGAAAACCTTCCCAATTGCTAGAACAGCTCCTCAATGCTGGTTTGATCCAATGCAAACACATGTCAGATAATGCCTACATATGCAACCAGAGACACTATGAATTGGCAATTCATCCCACTACAACATACAACTCATGTGTCCCACAACATTTTGACTTAAGTGCATATTTCCACTACCACCAAATGTCTGGACACGACAGAAACACTTGTCGAACTTTGCAAAAAGATTTACAAAGAATGGCAAAGAAAGGATTGCTCAATGCAGTACAACCAAACAGTCTCGCCTCCTCCGCCTCCACAAGTAAGGGGCCTTCTTTTGTCATCAAAGTGCCACCTCATAAACCCACAACACCCTTTATGATAAAGGTTCCACAACAACTGTCCGCTAAGACAATAAACTGGCAACAACCGTCCATCGCAACGTTAAACACACAAGTCACTCCGACGACACCCACACCAAGCCCAAGTTCCAACAACTTGGCCACATACAAGCAGTGGCAACCCAAGTCACCAACGCCTAAACCACAAACCAGCCTTAGCTCTACCCCTAGGGCCACTAAACAACAATCCTTTTGCATTTCCCCTCTGCAAGAGCTTTACATCTCAGCTCACGCAATAGAAGAAGCTCCCACCACGACAACCTCGCAGACGTACTATCCCATGCACACAATGCATTAAAACATAAGAATGTAACGCCTACCTTGCTCGACCTCGTCTTGACATCACCAGAGCATCGTCAAGCACTAGCACACATGCTCACCTCCATCCCTGCTATAGAAAACATGTCTCCAACCGAAGATGCCATTCGCGTAGCCATTACATCCCATGTACCACAAGATACAAACACAAGGACTCTAACCTTTCGCAACAATGCTGTCAAGATCGACCCCAAACGAGGGGAGGTCACGCATGCACCGATGAACACTAGTGTAAGCATCGGAAAATACACAGTATGCAGGGTACACATCGATGATGGTGC
>MNCI01029099.1:83553-141049 GCA_015680685.1 Gnetum montanum | reverse complement strand
AGAGTCCACTAAGACTATAAACTAGTTTGCCTCTTCATAGTCCGCCATGACTATAAACTAGCAATGCACCGTCTGCTACGACACTAAAATGGCACCGTCCAAGGGGTTATGACGTAAAACTAACTCATGATAGTCTGCTAAGACTATAAACTAGCAACATCATTGATGACCAGGCAAAATTGGAAAAGACATGTTGTTGCAGTTGGCTGTTCCTATTCCACAAAGACTTGTTGCATGATTCATCCCATGGGGCCTAATGAAACTGATGCTGTTCATGATTCTGTTTGCTTTAAAAGTTGCACGTGGTGACTCCATCTCCTTGTTTAAAGTGTTTAGCTAATTGTTTCATTTGTGGTTTTCTTGTCTTCTTGGAGTTTTATTTGCAGGATGACACTCTTGAGGCATTCGTACATAGATGCACTTCATGATGATGACAAGGTATCACATTTTTCCTGAGGCACGCGACTGGGTTGATCAATCCGTTCATAAGTACATTCCCGATTCCTGATGCATCCCCTATTTTCCAATCATGCTCCCCTTAGCCTATTCGATTACATCCCCCTTGATACATTCCACTCATCTCAAAACTCTTGGTACACTGTTGCAAACTGTAGCTCTCTAAGCAGTTGCGATGCAAAACATGATACACAATACATGATGCACAATGCAAATGCTCAAACATGAGCACGACACAAAAATCAAGCTCTTTCAAAAAGACCAAAAAAGAAGAAGAAGAAAAAAAAAAGAGAACAAGAAAAGGTTAAAGAGCAAAATGCACAGAAAAGGTCTTCAAGACCCTATTGACATCATGAACAAAAGACTATTGGCCATTCTCATACAAGCCCTAGGCGAGAAGGCAATTTTCTTGAAAAAAAAATAGTTACACTTATGTCTCAAAGAGACCATGTTGCACATCACCGCGTGGCTTTGGCTGTTTACAACGGGCCCCGCAAATACTCTATAAGAGTCCCGTTTCTCCAAAGACGCACCACCTATGTCTTGGTTCCGAGTCTGCTAAAAACTTGGCTGTTGACAAGGACCAATGACATAACTTGTGCACAAAAGAGCATTCCTCTCCCACAAATCCTAACAGTAATCATAACCCAAAACCTCCTAGCCTCCCTGGTTACAACTGATTCCCTTGCATCTTGAACCACATTCCCTCAATTCCATGTACTTTTGAAAATGGTGCGATGACACCCAGCCAAGGGCTGACGGTTAATGTTTGGTACTTGTTTGTTCATGGTGTTTTGCACTTCTTTGTCAACGCCTTTCGGGTGAATTCCTCCAAGCGTCAACAAAGAGGGGCCAATGAAACACCACAAAATCTTAGCAACACTTCCAGACAACTTTAGAGGCCTCTGAAATGGCTTCAAGCAGCCCACCATGGAGCAAGCAAGGTTCCCCTGGGTCTTCAGATCACGATGGCAAGTCTCGGTATCAAGAATCATCCATTTTAAGGTCAAAAAGTGCAATTTTTGCTAAGTACAATGTGCTTGCACTGTGCTTACGCAGCAAAACGTAAGGATCAGCATCACCAACTTTTGGGGCCCCAAAAGTAAATCAAAACAAGCCAAAATCAAGCACAAGGACCCCCCATGACCTTCGCCAAGGTCCCCAGTGATTCCCAGCCTTCAAAAAATCAAGATTCGGGCCTTAAATGAGGTATTTTCGGCTGATTACGCTGTGGCTACATTTTATTACACTGCAGAGCGTAAGATGCGTAAAACACTATTCACTGCGTGAAACACTATTCATCAACGTAAAATACTATTCATCGCACGAATACTATTCATCAAAGTTTTAGAAAATTCCAAAAAAGTTTCAGAAAAATGGCAGAAGATCCTCAGCATCAGCAACTTCTGGAAAATCAAAATTCGGGCATTAAAAGAGGTGTTTTCGGTTGATTACGCTGCGGCTGCATTTTCTTACGCTACAAAGCGTAAGGATGCGTAATCACTATTCATCGCGTGAACACTATTCACTACGTAAAACAATATTCACCACATGAACACTATTCATCGCATGAACACTATTCACCACGTGAACACTATTCACTACGTAAAACACTATTTATCGCGTGAACACTATTCAATACGTAAAATACTATTCATCGCGTGAACACTCTTCACTGCGTAAAACACTATTCATCGCGCAAACACTATTCATTGAAGTTTCAAAAAATTCCAGAAATATTTCAGAAAATGGCAGAGAATTATCAGCATCAGTAACTTTTAGAGCATTCCAGAAAAATTCAGAAAAACTCAAAAACAAAGAAGTTTCACGCAAACAAGGGTCAAATTTCTCTTGTTGTACATTTCATTGTAAATCAACATATGTGGGCATGTTAGGCCCTCATGTTTAAATTAAATGTACTTTCATGGGCTTGAATAACCCATAAATTGTAAAATGCAATGTACCTGGTCAAGAACGTAGCTTGCCGACACACATCCAACTCGTGCACAACTGTCCGACACACATCCAACTCTCGCCAACATGCATCCAACCCAAGCACAACTGTCCATTGGACACATGTTACCAGATCCACTTTCCTCTCATCTCTCAGCCGTTGATTCCATTCTAAAATTCTGTGCCGGAGCACGGCCGAATCCTATAAATACCCTGTCAATTCACATAAATCAAGGGGGCAATTAGAGGCAAAAATTAGAGACATTGGCAATTCTCAGAAATTACAGAACTAGCAATCCTTGGGCACTCGGCACATCTGACTATTGGCATCCAAGCATTCCTCACGTTCATCACATCACATTATCGCATCATCACTTCAAACATCATCCTGGGGCTTAGTGCTTGACCTGCCATTCACACGTGCAGCTACACTTCGACTGGTGCATACATTTTTTTAAAATAAAGTTTATTGCCTCCTATTTATGTTATTTACTTCGGTTTATTCTTTGTTTACAATATAGCTTGGTTTGCGCTTTATTTATAATTCAGTATGTTGTGTTTACATTTTTGTGTCGTTGTTTGCATTTTGTTTACACCCTGTTTACATCGTTCACGATAACCCCAGCGCTAGCCGTAGCTTATGCTCAGGGAAGTCCTTGGTTGATTTGCGTGCAAACCATCCAAGGCACTCTGCCTTCGTTCCATTTTCCAGCTTGCCCTCAAGCGAAGGCAGGGTCAACTATGGCTACCCAACAATCTTTCGATGTCTGTTTCCATTCCAGCCTCACACCAACGATTTAGGTTAGTACATTCTCCACTTCTCCTAACACTCTCATCCCCTTCCCTACCCTGTTATAGTTCCCAGATACACCCACTACACCCCAAAACTTTACGCACACTATTGCACGCTATGACACTCTCAAGCTATTGCAGCACACAACATGCCACATGAGCATGAGTGTAAAATTGAAAGCTCTTTCCAAAAAAAAGATCAAAGAGTAAACGGCCAAATGAACTAAAAGACCCTTGGCACTTCCCATACAAGCCCCAGGCGGGAAGGCAGCTATCTTGGAAAGAATTACTCATGTCTCACACCATCATGTTTCACCTCACTACGTGGTTTTGGCTGTTGAACATTGGGTTCCCTTAGATACTCCACAAGGGTTCCTATTTCTCGAAAGAATGCATCACCTCATCGTGTGGCTTTCATTGTGACAACGAGTTCTCTCAAACATGATACAAGAGTCTCATTCCTCCAAAGGACGTATTCCTCATGCTTTGATTCCAAGTCTACCAAATATTGGCCAGCGACAAGGAACAACATGACTTGTTTACACAAGATGAACACTCCTCTCCCATGTCAACACAATTCCCTGATCAATTCCCAATTCCACAGTTGCAAACATTTACCTACCCATATCAAAACCTTTTTTCCTACACCCATGTACTCTGAACACAGTGCGATGACATCTGGCCAAATGCCAAAGGACAATGCTGGCTACTGGTTTCCTTGTGGTGTTTTGTACTTCTTTGTCGACCCCTCTCAAGTTGATTCCTCCAAGAATCAATAAAGAGGGGCCAATGAAACACCACAAAAATTTGGGGCCCAGCACTCTCAGACAAGAATTGAGCTAAGTCATAATGCTTCCCAGCATGACCGACACTTGCGAACTTCACAAACAGCATCAAACGGAGTCAAATCAATCAAGTAAAAGTTCCCCAAGATCCATTGGAGGCTATGTCAACATTGGGCAATAAGAACTGCAAGTTCCAAGCTCAAAACACTTAGCTTTAACTAAGTATACTTCTTGCACACAGGCCTACATGCCCAGCGTGCAGCTCGACGTGCATCAAATTTTGGGCCCCAAAAACTCATCAAAACAAGCCATAAATGAAGGTCTGGACTCCCTAGGACCTTCCCCAAGGTCCCCAGTAGTTCTCTGACTCCTGAAAATCAAGTTTTGGGCTCCAAATGATGGGTTTTCATGCCTGCATGCTGGCCTGCACGCCCAGCATGTACCATCATAGACAAAAAAAAAAGGCACTCAGACCATGATTTTCATAGGCAATCAATTCCCAGACATAGAGAAACCATTGAGCATCATCCTGGCTCCCAAAAATCAAGTTTTGACCATGAAAACTGGCATTTTCATGCCTGCATGATGGCCTGCACGCCCAGCGTGTACGCCCAGCGTGAACCACTTTGAACAAGGTGAACTGGGCATTTTAGGCAAGATTCTAATAATGCAGTCAACCATCAAGGCATGGTCAATGAATCTACAAGTCCACAGGCTCAGAAGACATCAATTTTGGCATCAGGAGGGTTTTCCTTGGCCTTGCACGCCCAGCGTACAGCACAACGTGCACGCCCAGCGTATAGCACAACGTGCACACCAGAAACGTGCCCAAAACTCCGTCAAAATGAAGCCAAAATGAGCCCCCGGATGCCATGAAGAACTAGAAATAGTTAGGAAACAAGAATCCAATTTTAGTGTACAAGATTAAGCTCCAAAATTGTAGTTTTCATGCCAGCACACTAGCCTGCACGCCCAGCGTATACACCCAGTGTGTACACACTAGCATGCTACACGCTTGTAAAGCTTCATTCTTTTGCACCCAATCGACGCTCCACGTGTCACTGAATTCAAAATTCCAGCATCCCATAGCCAATCATCCCATCTCAAATCTGAATTTGATGCACAAACTCATACCAAAACCTCAATTTTTGACCAGATCAGGGTTGGAAAAATTCAAAAAAATCTAGGCAAAAATTTGGGGCAATCGACACTTAGAGCATCAAGAAATTCCACCCTGCACGTTGAGCATATAGCCTTCATGCTGTGCCTGCAGGCCAAACCAGCATACCATCACCCATCTGCATCCACTAGGGCTCTTCATCCACCTTGTGTCAGATTCACAACTACGTCTAGACCGATGCATTTTAATTTTCATTATGCAATAATATTGCTACATTTTTGGCTAAGATTTGTTACAATTTTCATTCATATTTCTTTATCTCTTGTTTATATTCCTACATGCTTGCATTCTGGTTTACATTTATTACATTGTTTACATATAACCCAGTGTACTTCACACTGGCATATGTTTGGGGAAATCCTTGTCTGATCCGCATGCGAACCACCCAAGGTACTCTACCTTCGTCAGTTCCAGCTCACCCTCAAGCAAAGGTAGGGTCTTTTGTGCTTTTCTGTAGATATCTAAGTGTCCATTTCATTCCAGCCACGCACCGACAATTTTAGATAGTACAACTATGTTAGCCTTAAGCATTGCACTTGAAATGTTCCATGCATTACCCACCATAGTGGAAAATTGCACAATGCCTATCATGCAAACAACTAACATTGCATCTATAGACACAATAAGCATGATGCATATAGTAGAATGGTATAATGACATCAAGTCATACCTTCTACAGGGGGAACCTCCATAGCATCTAACCACTGCTCAAAAGGATCTAGTGCAAAAGTGATCATAGCAATACATCATTATAGGTAATAGCACTTTGTGCCACTCATCCTACAATGGCATACTGCTAACATACGTTAACGACAACAAAGTGCAGAAAATCATCAAGTAACTCCACAATGAACTTTGCGAAGGCCATGTAGCACCTAGGGCAATGGTGGAAAAAATTAGATGCTTAGGCTACTACTAGCCATCCAAGGAGCATAATTACTTTTCTAAGTTCAAGATGTGCAACATGTGTGAATGGCATGGTAACTTAATGCACATGCCACTTGTTGAACTACATACAGCATAGATCATGTGGCTATTTGAATATTGGGGGTTGGACATCATAGGGCCAATAACGCCTACATCCTCTATAGGGCATAGCTTCATCATAACCACTAATTATTTTATGAATGGGTTAAAGCTATTCCATTTAGGAGGACCACATCGCAGAAGGTCTACAAATTCATACTTGATAACATAGTGTTCCATTTTGGTTTACCCATGACTATACTCATAGATAATGGGCCATAGTTTCACAATGATGATACCAAAGCCTTTTGCAAGTGCTTTAGAATCAAACATTCCTTTTCATTGTCCTACTACCCATAGGAAAATGGACAAGCTGAGGCCAAAAATAAGATCATCATCAATCTTCTAAAGAAGATTCTTGGTAGCAGCAAATGATGATGGCATGTGCAACTGATCTACCCACTCTGGGCCTACTGCATAACATGATGAAATGCAATAAGTAAGATGCCATACAATTTTGTTTATGGATCTAAAGCCATCTTTCCTCTTGAATTGTAGGTCTCATTGCTCTATGTAATCCTTTCAAGCTTCATCAATGAGGCTCAAAATGATAAGTTAAGGGCCATGGACCTTGACTTGATAGAGGAGGAGTGCATGAAAATGCTTGGTCAAATCAAGCAACACCAAAAAATGTAATGGCAAAAGCACTATCACAATTAGCACCAATGCCAGATCAAGGAGGGGGACCTAGTCCTCAAGGCCATTCGCAAACTCGGAGACAAATCCTTAGCTAACTAGGAAGGGCCTTTCTTGATCATCAAGGTTTATGGCAATGAAGCATTCAAGCTTGCTAACCATGATGGTAATAAATTTGCCAATCTAGTGAAGCATTCATACATGAAGCTATACTATGCCTTGTATGCAACACACATCAATGAGAAAGCAAGGTAAGCACTAGTCTGCTATGACTACAAACTAGCACAACATGTCTACTATGATACTAAATTAACATCTATAGATAATCAACTATTATTATAAACTAGCACAGATAGTCCACTATGACTATAAAATAGTATGGATAGTCCACTATGACTATAAACTAGCACAGAGCATCTGCCATGATGCTAAACAAGCACATCTCTTCCTTGGATCATGATGTTAAACTGGCATAGCTTCCACCATCCACTACAATGTTAAACTAGCATACAAAAATCTTCTAGGACTATAAACTACCACATCACAATTTTCCAAGTGAAACATGATCAATTTTTGGCTCTCATGATTCAGCATAGTCTTGAAACCTAGGCGAAACATCTCCAAGTATGGTGTTACACTAGGCCGCATAGATACTATGACACCCTAAAAGTCCTAACACCTAAAAAGCTTTCTCTGGGACTATCTATCACATTCTATAGCATAATCAATGTAGCACCCAGTTGTAAGGCCAATTTTCACAAATGGAGCACTGGGGGTGGACCATACAACTTGATAAATTTTCTATCTTTCGGGCCACCAAGATTGCTATGCTCTCTAACTTGTCCAACTTGACACATGTCCTGATTGCTGATCCACCCAAGTGACAACCTAGGAGCTGTTGAAAGTATTTAGGATGGTAAAAATAGTTTGGCAAATTTTCTATTTCTGACCTATTATGCTATGCTACGCTACACAATGTAGCAAGCCATGAGGTGATGAAATTTTCCCAAGTGTTGGGCTAGACATAGAAGGTGCATTTGGAAATTCTTTGGCTTCCATGAATGCTTGTCCTACTGCATACTTGGAGTATGATCAGCGTAACATGGAAAAATAAGGTAAGTTTCATGAAAGTCATCCTAATTTTGGTGCTACACTATGATACACTGCATAGTGTAGCAGAGCATAGGGAAGTGCCAACGTCCACAAAATCTTCCCTCAAGTTGTTCTGACATGAAAAATGCACTTGACCATTCTTCGACCTCCACGGCTGCTTGTTCACTTCACCCTCAGAACATGACCAAGGTCCCATGGTAGAGCATTGCAAGTTAAGTTAAAATTCATCCAAAATTAGGTGCTATGTTGTGCTATGCTACATAGCATAGCATAGTGTAGCAGAGATATCAAGGTCAAAAGTGTCTCAAGAATGGAACCAGGAGGTCTCAGGCTCTTTCAACATGAAATTCATGATTGCCAATTGTTGAAGTTGCTTACCTTGTTGGGCCTCAAAGTCGTGCTCTCAATTTTTAACAAAATTTATTAACAAATGTGTGTAGCGGGCCAGTTTTTATGCTACTCAACTACGCTAGACAACGTAGATAGCATAACACCTGAGAAGAAGCCTTATGACATCTCCAAAAGTTCCAAAACTCATCGTTGATGGTCATTTCTACTCCAGCATCTCCTCGATAGTCAAGATCAATATTTTTCTTTATTTTTTGCATCCCTTGTTTATCCCCAAAAGCTATTCCTATGCTTAATCCTACTTGAAAGAGAAGGGAAGATGTAGTCCTAGAGTGTAGGATCTAATTTGCATTTTTTCTAGATACTCTTATAAATATGTGGCTATTTCATATTTTGGCACATACAGTCTGGGCAATGTGGTCATAGTTTGATATATTTTTCATTCCTATTCTTGTTCCATTCAACATAGCACATCAGTGTAACACATCTATGATTGTGCTACATGGGACCTAAGACACGTGGCATCCAAACCAAATCTCTTCCCCCAACCATGGCTCTATAAATACCCTAGTAAATGACATTCTAAGGGTTGGCTTTTTTAGTGGGCTTTAGGAGAATATTAGTGAGTAGAAGGTTGATGAGCAGCAAATCTCAGCGTTAGTCTTCCAAACCCTTGTTCCACTACCATGCTTGAACATGACACTTTCTCGGACGTAGCGTAGCAATGTTCAGAATAGCAAGCATCAACACCACATTTCCAACACTCCAAAGAGCATGACCATATTTCCCTATTGCCTAGCTATTTCTATCTATGCTGCACACTAGTTGTACACATCATTCAATCAAAAGCCACATCCCCCAATTTTGGGACGATGCATTTCTTCACTCACACTCCCATTTCATTCTTTTTCTATAGCATTTTAAACTGTTAGCGTATTTATTTTTCTATATTTTCATATGCACCTATGCTCGCATTCTCTCTTTTTCATACATGCTGCACTCCTACTTACACCGAACTCTTATACTTGACACTTAAAAAACATTATTTACAAATGGGTATTTGGCACCACGTAAGCCCTTGATTGATCAACCAGACCGCTCAAGGTGCCCCATTTTCATTTTCCCCAACATCACCCTCTCATGGACTTGGGGTTAGGCAATGCACCTAGCAATCTCTCAGTGTTCCAGAAACCAACATTTTTAGATGCTACACCAGGACCTTAAATTGGGTGTATGGTGTGCTAGGACCCTAAACTAGCATAGCACATGGTCTAGCAGGACCTTAAACCTGGTTTGTAATTCAACACACATAGTTCTGCAGACAAGTAAGCATGAATACCTTCAACTATTCATCATTTTCCCATACCTCATGGGTAGGGTAAGGCATTTCAATTCCAAAATGCAGCATCACCACCCTTAGCATTTCACTTATCCTCTAGAAATTCCCTTGGGCATTTTGCTAACCTTTCATAGTTTCTACCATGGTTGCTAGAAGCACCATCCCCAGGTTGTACTAATAGCATTACTAGCCTTGGGTATTTCATTATTGGTTATAGCTCTTTTTGTCAGCATGATCCACTAGAGTACTAGTAGTACTGTGGCCCAGTCATTTTGCTACCATACTCTAGCCCTCACCATTGCCTAGGCTTGCACATGCTTATAGCATCCTAGCTCTTTGTCATATTTCTAGCTCTCTAAGCTCTTGTCCTTGGTGTGGAGTCTTGAGCATCTACATCACCATCACCCTCTACCATTTTGCTGACTTTTCTAGGTTCTTGCCACTAATGTGGCTATTGGAGTTTTTGCAGCCCTCTTGCTCCAACACCTACACTGGTTTTCCTATACTAGTTCTTGAAGCTCTTACAACTAGTCCAACTATTGTAGCATTTAGAGCATACTCACATCCAGTAGTTTTCTCTCTCTCTCATGTTGTGTGGTTGTTTTCTTATTTTCTCTACATTATGTTTATCAGACAATGCCTCAGATGCAATCATGTAGATATGCATCTCATCGTAGCAACAAGTTACCACATTGCTCTAATGTGCATCATCAGGCTAACTAAACCACTCAAGAGTGCACATCCCTATTAACCCACTATACCCCTCTCACCTTCACTCTTTTTATCTTGAATTTCCCTACTTTCCCATTGCATTACAAATCTTGCAATCCCTCTAATGCATATGGCACCCTATTTATGTCAACTACAAAACCCACAGCGGATGTACCACAACGTGTCCTATGGGGAGCCACTATGAGCTAGTCAAAGCCCAAGTGGATGTAACATAATTCATCCTAGGGAGGAAACACATATCCTACATATGCGACATGGTTGCCTAAACCAAAGCCCATTAGGTGGCATGTAGCCCACCTAATGAAAAGCATCATGCAACTAGCATCTCACAATGTGCAAAACCCAAAGCAGGTTCACCTCACAGTCAAAATAGCAAAACAAATAGGGCAAAACATGTTCCCAAGAGTTTAGTAAAGCTCTAATTTCACAACTATCCAGCCCTAAATCCACATTGACCCTCTCATAAGCACTCCAAAGAGAGGTCATAACTTCAAGGGTAAACCATTATGGTGCCATGGACATTGACTCTCTCATAAGCACTCTAATGAGATGTCATTATTTTGGTGATAAGCCACCCCTGGTATCACATCTTGCAACCTCACATCATTTGCATTTCGTTTCCTTGTCATCCCATAGTACATTCCCTACACCCTTTACCTTTATCAAACCATTACCTTTAGCACCCTTTAGTACGATGAAGTGACATTCAATTAGGTACTAACAAGTCATGTTGGTTTTGGGCCTTATAGGATGTTTTTCATTCTTTATCGACATCTCTTGAGCGACTCCTCCAAATGTCAACAAAGAGGGGCCAATGAAACACCATAAAATTTAGGCTTCCAAGTCTCAACTAAAGATTTGGCTAAATATCAAAACTTAGAAAGTTTTATCTAAGTCTTGGGACTATGCTTCCACTGCTAGGACTGCACTCCAGAGCATAGTCAACATAGTTAACACTAATAGTCCATATTTGCAAAAAAAATTTAAGTGTCAATAGCAGCTACAACTTTTTTAAAGTATCCTAACTATGCTCACCCTGCCGAGACTACACTCTAGAGTGTAGTCAGCATAGTCAACCTTGGAATGACTAGTTTTACTAGAGTGTAGTCAGCATAGTCAACCTTGGAATGACTAGTTTTACAAACGTTCCTAAGTGTTAAGCCAGAGGCTAATAAGCATGGTTGGGATGGACAAAACAATTTGGTATATTTTCTAACTCCTAAGCCTGTGCTTCCTACTATGCTCTAGAAAGTAGTTATCATAGTCTGCATGCACACATCATCTTTGCCAAATTTTTCCAAGTGTTAGGGATATGCTCTCACCTTTGATACTATGCTCTAAAGCATATCTAGCATAGCTTGCACTAGGAATCATTTTCTAGCAAGATTTTCCTAACTCCTGGGCTACACTCCAGAGTGTAGTTAGTATAGTCTACTAAAACTACCTCTAGAAGCCTCCAGAACTTAGTAGTAGCTTGCATATTAGTTCCAACATTCCTTTGGTTAGTAACATTAGCAAGTTTTATTTTATTTGCATCCCCCATTTTCCCCCAAATTATACCTACACTCGGCACCACTCAAGAGAGTGGCTAGCATAGTCTTGAAGTGTAGTCTCCAAAATGCACTGTTTTGCATTATTGTCAAGTACATTGTAGTCTGTTCAACACTAACACCTGCAGTCTCAGTAGTGTAGTCATATTCCAGATCACACCAACAAAGCATCATTTTGCTTTAGTGGGAGTGTATTTGGGGTTAGCATAGTCCCAACTACCCCTCTACCACATGGCACCTAATCCACAATTCATGCTAACCTTAGGCCTATAAATACCCTTGCACTTTACGTTTTAGGGATTGACATTTTAAAACATTTGGTTGAAAAATTTGAACATTAGCATTCTTGTCACCTTTACACCCAATCACACTTAGCATTTTGGCAAACTTTGGGATACCAACAACTACCATTGCACACCACTATGACACTATTGTACACCACCCAGCACATCTTCAACCACCATAGCTCGTAGCACACCATGGTAGCCAACCTAGCAGGCTTAGACTGCCCGGTGGACATCAATTCCATAGCTAGATACCTTGAGATTGTAACTACATTGCCTACTACATCTGGTTGTACATTGCTTACCTCCTAACCTTTTCTCTATAGTTAACTGCTCTCCTCATTTGGGTGATGCCACTTCCTCTCTACCTTGAGTTCTATGCATTTTTCACATTTTATTTTGCATCTTAGCATTCTATTCATGTCTTTCATTATTTATGCATATATTTGTGCATTTGCAACCTCATTTTCATGTCTAAAACCTTTACTATGCTCACACCCATGGGCATCATGGACACTATAGAAACCATATCAACACCTTAGCATTCATTTTATCATAACATCCATAAGTCCCTGTTTAAATAAGAAGACTATCGTGGGCACNCCCCCCCCCCCCCCCCCCCCTCCATTTCCAACAAGCCCTCGTGTGGAAGCAAGATCAAGGCTGTGTGACCATGGATCCCTCAAAGTATTGTTCCAACCTCCAACATTTTCAGTTGCTACACTAAGGTCCTTGGGTATCCTGGATCCTATTTCTCAAAGGTCCTTGGGATCCAAGGTTACGCTATTTCACTTGGAATTTTTGGTTCTTCTAATAAGTGAATTTTCTAGGTGCTACAATTTTGAGCTTGTTGGGACCTTACAACATTAAATGATTTTGTAGTGACAAAACACTCTAGAGTAGAGCTCAAAGCTTGTATAAGGTGTGATGTCTTTCAAATCACATTTTTTGAAAAAACAAAGTTCAAAAATGTGCACAGATTCTACCCTCTAAGTATTAATGTACCCAAGTTGTGAAGCCACATAAAATTTGGTCTATTTGTATGGATAGTGAAATTTTAATTGGGAAACTTATTCAACCCCCCTTCTAAGTTCTTGATCAATAAGTAGTATCGGAGCCTAACACTTTTAAGTTTATGCTTCAATTTTCAATAGTGAACTATAGAGGGGACATCCTACATAAGGCTAGCAATGTTCAATGGGTTTAACTTTGCATATTAGAAGGTAAGGATGCAAGGCTTCTTTGAGTCCATAGAATTTGAGGTATTATAGTTAATCCTTGAAGGCTACATGCTACCCATCAATAGCACATGAAAAATTCTCAAGCCATAGAACAAATGGACACCTAAAGAAAGAGATAAGTTTATGTATGATTCTAAAGAAAACATTGTTTATATTATGTATTAAATAAGTATAAATTTAATAGAATAGTTGAATTTAATACTACCAAAGAAATTTGAAAAACCTTAGAGGCTACCTATTAAGGCACATCCATTGTCAAATAATGAAAAAATTTTGTCTTGCAAAGTGAATATGAAAAACTTAAGATGAGGAAAGGTGAAAATATTAAATATTATTTTTTTTGGGTGAATGATCTAGTTGTAGCAATTAGGAGTATAGGCAAGCACTTCCCTAAAAGTGATGTGATTATAAAAATGATTAGAACACTGAAACACCACCAATTTTGGGCTTCTACATCTTCAATAGCAAACTTGTCTAAGTGTCAACACTTGGAAATTTTTTGCAAAGTCTAGTGTTACACTCTGTAGTGTAGCTAGCATAGCACACATTGAGGCCTATTTTGCAAGATTTTTCTAAGTGTCAGTAGCAATCCCATGAAAATTATTCTAAGTATCCTACTACACTCTCAGTCTTTCTGCTACACTCCCTAGGGTAGCGAGTGTAGCACACACTTCCATGGCCAGTTTACCTAAGTGTCAAGCCAAAAGTGACAAGGGTTGCTTGGGATGAACAAAATAGTTTGGAAAATTTTCTATCTCCTACGCTATTACACTTGCTATGCTCTACAGCATACCCATCTTGACACATGTCCTAGTAAACAATTCATCCAAGTACTAGGCTAAAGGTTGTCAAAATTGCATTTTAATACTATTTGATACATATTTGCACATTCACATCTCCGTATTCAGGCTAGGACACCCTGCTAAGCTCTGGCTTAGCTAGTCCCAGTGTTCTCACGTAACGTAGTACAAACCCCTCTTACACATGGTCATTTTAACACCACATAAGTCTCTGTCTGATTAACTAGAACATTTAGGATACCTTATTTCTATTTCCTAGCATGGCCCTCGCACAGATTCAGGGTTAGGCTATACACTCACTAACCTTGGGGTTCTGGCCACCAATGTTTTCAAACGTCACAAACACTACAACTTGAATTTAGATCTAAGGTTACAACTATGGAAGATATTAGAGATTTTTCAGTCCAAATTTTAAAGCACTCCAAAGTGCTCTTATTTCTTATGAAATGAATCTCATAAGCAAAGGAGCGATAAAGGAAAAGTTTGTCATCATCAAATAAGCTTCAAAAGAGAAGGGATTGTTTAAATAAGAAATAAATAATGAGGAAGAAATAGCTCTTCTATCAAGAATGGTTTAAAGGCATCTTGCAAGAAAATGAAGAAGCTTCAATCAACCAAGGCCCAACTAATCCAACACTAAAGGTAAAAATAATAATTTTTCAAATTTAAATTTTGATGCATTTTCAACAAAATGTTGGGTATGTGGTGAAAGAGATCATGTGGCCTCTAAATGTCCTAGCACTAGTAGGTTGCAACAAAGAGATAAGACTGAACTAGATACAAAAAAGAAAAAAATTTCTACACAAGGTGGGATGATGGAGAAAAAAGTGAAGAAGAGGTGGATGATACTTCAAAAGATTCACACCTCATCTATATGGCTCTCACAAATTATGATGCTAGCCTATCTGATGATGATGATTAAATGGAAACCAATGAAGAAAGATATGACCTCTTGTGCAATGAACTTTTATCTTTTCAAAATCTTTGTATAAAATTAAAGAAGGAATTAAGAAACAAGGATCAAAATGTCTCTTTATTAAATATGAAAATTTTATATCTCACAAAAGAAAACTCAAGCATAAGAGCTAAGAATAAAAAAACTAACCTTGTCCTATGAGTA
This sequence comes from Gnetum montanum, assembly GCA_015680685.1. Taxonomy (NCBI): domain Eukaryota; kingdom Viridiplantae; phylum Streptophyta; class Gnetopsida; order Gnetales; family Gnetaceae; genus Gnetum; species Gnetum montanum. The sequence goes on along the minus strand of MNCI01029099.1, from coordinate 125,694 downwards.
GATTAAGGAAGAACTTGCATATGCTAAACTTGTAAATGAGAGGATAGTTAAAGAAAAAGAATATCTCAAAATAATTCTAGGGCAAGGAAGAATTCCACATGATAAAAGTGGACTCATAAGCTATCAACAAGAACAAGCATACACATAAAATTTATCCAAACAAGAGACTACTTCAAATATTATGGTGACTACTAGCACTACATCCAAACAAAGAGCAACTTCAAGGTTTGATAAATTTAATTAAAATAAAATGGTTAGATGTTATTATTTTTATAGATTTGGGCATAAGTAATGGGTGTCAAATTTAAAGTATTATCACATGAGAACTTAGTCATATCACAAAACTTCTTCATCTTATTCCAATGTACCTAGAAAGGAAACCTTGAAGGACAAGAAGAAAGAAAGGATAAATCAAAAGGGAAAGGAAGTAAAAAAGGTATGGAGAATCAAATAGAAGGAAGATAGTGAGAGAATATTTCCCAATAAATTTGTGAAAGGGAGCCAGTCTCTAGAAATAGAAGAAATTTATATGAGAGAAGGTACTTTAAAAGAAGAATCTCATTATCAAGCTCTTTAGGCATCTCCATTTTTCTTGGCAAGCAAGGTAAGTAGAGGTAAGTCTTAATTTCACTTTGAATATCTCTTAACACTGTAATCCTTGGCAGCCATCCCCTAAGCCTTTCTTGCTAAGACATCTACCTATAGACATCTACTATGAGACATCTACATGAGAAGTTAGACATCCACTTTCCAATTTAGATGTCTACCTGAGTTCATGATAAATGTGGCATAGATGTCTATTCCTTAAACTAGGTGTTTATATTTACATAAAAAATATTTGACAGCCATGACTATATAAATCCAAACCTTCATTTTTCCTTCATTCTTCCAAGTTCATGTGTAGAAAATCGAGGGTAGACGACTAGGGATTTTTCAACAATAGAAATTTGTGCATTTTTCCTTCAAATTGATGGGCCACAAGAAGATTGGAATGTCCGAGTAGCCACTAAGGAAGATTAAGAAGTCCAAGGAAGCTTCCTCCAACATTGCAAGCTCCTATACTCCTTAATTTTAGTCCATTAAAACCCAACATTAGTTTGAGGTAACTCGAATCATCTCTATTATTTCTAAACATTCTCTTTACTTCTAGTAGTGTCACTAGAAATATTTAATGACATTCTTTCAAGTGTTGAACTGGATTTCATTTATTTCCATGAATTTTTATATGCATAAAATTTTCATAAGATAATTTTATAGTAATATTTTCATTTCAAATACTTCTGTTGGGGATTTTCCTTCCATGGTTGGGGGGATGTTGATTGAAGTTTCTACTCAAGTTGTAAATGCAATTCTTGGAATATCTAGTGTATATGTTTAGAGAATCACCATTCATTCCATGAATGATATTTTCACAAATGGTATGATTCCTATTTTTCAAGATGAATTTTATGTGATTTGTTTGGTCAATTAGTGTCTCTATGTAGTGGGAGAATTCTTAGGAGTCAAATGGCTTCAAATTCTTTGACCCTCTCTTATTATCTTATAAAATATTATTGCAAAAGGGGAAATTTATAACTGTTTGTTGTCAAATCAAGAATTTGTTCTTTATTAGCTTCTCACTAGACAACCATTGAACGTGGATCATATTCTCTACTAAGACATGTTGGGTCTATTCACCAAAGAGGGAATATTTGGGAATCCTCATCTTACCAATTTGCTAATAGATCAAACAGGTGTTCCCATTCCTAATATTCCATTGCTTAAATGCAAGAGGAACCTTTGTGAGTATTCATACAAAAGAAGCTCCACGCATGCTAAAGTAGTAGAACCTAGCAATATGCCACAAAAATCAAGGAAGAAGGGATCTGCATCACCATCTTAGGACTATCCTCAGTTGAGAAGGTCCAAATCAGTTGGTAGGTAGATGAGATCCTCTCTTAAGAAGTTGCTTAAGCCCTCTGCTTACACTATTGGGATTATTGGTAGGAACCTCTCTTACCTTCATAAGGGAACAGACATAGCTAGAGTATGTATTTCTCTAGATAGGAAATAGTTTAAGAAGATCACCACTCCTTTCATATTAGACAATGAGGAGGATTCTCCAACCCTAGCTAGATACTCAAAACTTTTTGGGCCTTCCTAAGCATATGACTTAGGAAATGCATATGATTCTAAGGAGCTTGATGCACCACTGACATGAGCCTAGTGGAAGATTTCTGATCCTATGCATCCAGGACCTAATTCTCATCCTTATGGTAATGCTCCATAGACTTTTAAGAAGTAGGCCATGGAGAGAATTTTTGGACCTTCTTCTTAGATGAGACTAACAAAACCCATCACTTATCAAAGGAAGGACACTTCCTCATCTTCACAAAAATTCCTATCTCATCCACCTACTTCATCCTAGTTTCAAGTAAAGATTCATTCCAAGAGGGCTTCAGTCCATACTCCTTCTTCTGATGATGATGATGAGTAGCATGTCTCTAGCACCAATGCCAACACTAGCAATGATGATGATGATAAGGAGACCTAAAGGTCTTCTCATGTAGCAGCTAGTTATGATGATGAGTATGATGAGACTATAGAGGTTAGTGATTAGGGTTCTTCATTGATCCCTCCTTTTCGATGATGTCCAAAAAGGGGAAAAAATTTGGATATTTTGTGGACTATATGCATTTGTACATTTTGAATGCTTATGGATAGTGATAATATATTATAACTCCTATATGTGATATGCTTATGTATGAAAAAATGTTTGTGAACTTTATGTTCTTTATTTATGGATTCATTTGCTATGTTATAAAGACAATTTGGCGCTTGGATAGTTTATAAAAGTCTCTCTTTTTTTAAACCTATTATCTTAAGCCCTTATATTTTTACCTCAACAATACCCTTTGTATTCCATTAGAATTTATATGTCTTAATTATTCTTATTGTATATCACTTAATATTATTTAATGTATATGCCATAATATGCACTAACCCATTTTCTTAAGTTTTGAACATCACCAAAAAGGGGGAGATTGTTGAACTTTTAGTTTGTCAAAACCTTAAGAAAGATGAACAATATGAAATGTTTGTGATGGATGATGATTTTGCAATACATGAACAAGAACTCCACAATGAGATCTCAGAACTCAAGGAAATGAGATCTATGACAAGATGATGAAATAAATACTACATGTAAAAGATGAAAGCCTAGATGAAAACAAAGTCTAAAAGTCAAATGAAGATGCTCTAAGAACTGTCAAGAAGGAAAATTAACAAGATAAACCCTCAAAAGTCAAAGTTTAAAAATTGAGGAGATGCCTTGGAAAAATAATAGATGTCTATATCCAATAGTACACATTCCACTGTAGATGTTCAATCTACCAAAGATGTCTCACCTGCAATCTTAATTAGACATCCCAACTTTAAAGTAGACATCTATACTAGCCATTTGGTATCCTTTGCATGAATTCTGAGGGATTTTTAGAAACTTCGAGGATATAAAATGATGTCAAAATCTTTGGAACTAGTCAAACACTATTCACTAAAGATATATCATTATCTATTCTATGCAATTCTATTCTTTCTCCTCATTATAACATCATTTTCCCAATTGTAATTTATATTGAGCTTCAAGTACAAGGATCTATAAATTTACATACATTCTTTCCTTGTTCTTTTCTTTCTTTCTTGTAGACTTGATGGGTTGATGTGCTTCTTGAAAGAAGGCATTTCTATTGATTTTGTTAAGATCTTGTGTAATTGAGTGATTTTGTAGAGTCAAAACACTCGAGAGTGAAGCTCAATTTTGTAAAGGTTGTGGAATCCTTCAAACCACATTTTGAACTTATTAGGACCTTGTGATATTAAGAGGTTTTTTAGTGATGAAACTCTCTAGAGTGGAGCTTAAAGCTTCTACAAGGTATGGTGTTCTTCCAAACACATTTTTTGAAGAAATAAAGTCCAAAGGTGTGCATGAAATCTACCCTTCAAGTGTGTACATACCCAAGTTGCAAAACCACATAAAATATGGTATGTTCATGTGGCTGGTGAAATTTTAATGGGGGAAGTTATTCAATCCCCCTTCTATATTCTTGATCCACATCGACTAGCCATTTTCTAGTTGTTTCACAAATCTAAATGCTTATTTGACATGGATAGAGGCTATAAAAGAAATAATATTTTTGAAAAATAAAAATCACTATTCACTATAATATTCCATCATTGTCTACATTAAGTGAAATTTTTTTGTACCTCACTTATCTATCTTTTGTTAATTGTATTTTGTGTTATGAGATTGTCAAAGTAAGGAATTTGTAAAGTATAGTTACATTCTATCCTTGATTCTATTTCTCCTTTTGTAAGCCCTGCAGGGTTGATATGCTTCTTGTGGAAAGGCATCCATTAAGCTTACTAGGATCTTGCAGGGTTGAGTGTGTTTCTTGAGAGAAAACACTCCATGTGAAGCTCACATAATTGTAAAGGTTATGGGATCCTTGAAATCATATTTTGAGCTTTTTGGGACCTTCTAGGATTGAGTGTGTTTTTTGAGAGAAAGCACTCATTATACAACTCAAACTTTGTAAAGATTTTGATTCCCTTTAAACTACATTTTTGAAGAAACAAAGTCCAAAGATGTGCAAGGATTCTACCATCCAATTGTAGAAGTACCTAAGTTGGGGAATCATGTAAATTTGAGTGGATTTTTGGTTTTCTTGATTGTTTGAATTAGGAAACATATTCAAACCTCCTTCTAAGCTCTTAATCCTCAACTAAACATATGTTTTTATAAATTATGTTGCATTCTACCATAATAGTTTAATACCAATTATATTTATCATTTTCTTAACATCTACAATATCCTAATAATAATATAAGTATAATCCATGTTGACTTTTATCATTTGGCATTATTTTCCAAGTTATTAAGAAGTTTCCAAATGATAATTTATGGAATGCCTACTCCTAAAAAAATAACTTTAAAGCTCTTTAAATAAACTCAACATGCTCTATTAATTTCATTAATGCTTTAAAACTCTTCAAATACACTCAACATGCTTTAAATTCATGGATGAAAAATGTAAGTATACTAGTAATTTATGTTAACTTCAAGATCATTGTCTTCCCACTTTAATTTAGTGAAGTCCAAGTGTATGGTTTAACTCTTAGTGATGCAAATGATTGGCTAATGCCGTAAGGATCTTAATGCTTCTAATGATAAAAATAGTTCAACATAAAATTCTAAGTTTAATTAACTAGGAAAACATTGATCTATCTTAGCCTAATGCAATGGACATGTGGTCCTAGTCTACCTTACATGCCTTGGACTCATGTTGTTATCACTGGGATTACCAAGTGGTATTACTACTAAGGAAATCAGGCAATGGCATTATTGGGTTACCAGATAACTACGCTTAGTGCTTGAAACTAGTAATATCCATTTCTCTTACCAATAACATGTAAAGTAAAGTTCTTGAAAGGTAAATAATTAACTAAGAAAGTAAAAAAATTATTTTAAGTAAACATAAACAAAACTAAGTGGATGGTGTAATGGTGAAAAGTAATCTTAATCTTTATTTCCTATCATGAACTATGTCCAAGTACAATTCACTTGAATAAATACACCACATAATTTTACAACACCACAATACGAACATTCACACTATCACTAAACTATAAAACAACATTGCACGAGTTTGGTTAACTGTTGGAATGAAGTTGTTGATTATAAATTCAAGTGCTAGTATTTATACTACTACATAGATCCTCAGACATTACATTAATGATGACATAGAATGGGCTATGACATCATAGCTATGATATCGTATCAACGATATCACATGATTATAAAAATTAATTTTATCATACCCCCACAACTAACTAGAACGCCATCCTTGAGTTAAAAAAATGAGGATAAAGTCCCTTACAAAATTGAAAGGTAGGCTTAACTTGACATGACTAACTATTTACATGACTCTGTGAATGCTACATTGGTATGTTTACAAAATGACACAGTAAACATGAAAAGACCAAAAAAACAAAAAATTGAAATAGCTCCATGTAGCCTTATGTTCTTGGTGGAGGCTCTTCCATCACTTCTTCCTTTTATCATTACACTTTTGGAATTAATATCTGTTAAGAAGTGTCTAAAATTTTTCTTCCTTTGTCGTGGGATCATGTATTATTCATGTTAGTACATCCCACAAGGCATGACAATTTTAGGAACATCTTGTTGGCTTTCACATACCATGCTACAAACTACCACATCTCCTTCTCAAAATTCCTAGCCACCTTTCTTAGCTCTTGATAATTAAACATACAACACATCAATTTTGCTACTACATCTTTCTATCCTTGGTGACTAGCCTTTAGAATCTCAAGCTTGGAGTTTGTGACATATAGTTTCTATAAAGCATCCTTTCGATCAACAAATTCCTTGTTGTATAATGCATACATAGTTGCTACATGTTATTCTAGCTTATTTCTTAGCCTAACTTTTATTGACATGGCTAGATTAGCATACCAAAGGTTTGCTAATCCCATGTACTCTATCAAATCTTCTATCTACATGTCCTTATTCTTTACTTTAGCTTGGTGGACATGAGCAAGGCTATTAAAGATGGGTTGGTCTAGGTTCTGATCAAAGATTAAACTCACTTTGGCCTTTTCCATTTTGAATTCTTTTTGTTGATTTTTTTTACATGTCCATGTGATCCTTGAAGTGTTCTTTGAGCATTTCATGTATTTTGGCCTCATACTATCATGCACTTATTTCAATTATAGACTTTTGTCAAATGACATGGACTTCTTCCATTAATAAGGTTTAATTTTCTCTAGCCAATTTCTAATGTCCTAGTTGACTCTGAGAAGTTTTTCTCGTAATTGATGGATGCTTTCTTTGAGAACATTTTTTTTTCTATATCAGTCAACTAGGTTTTATCTATAGTGTGCTTTTTATTTTCCTCCTCTAGTGCTATGAGAGAATTACCATGTGCATTGGTTTGTGCTTCTACAACTAAGCCATTCCACATTGCCTTTTCTCTCTCCATCTCAATCTTGATGTTGTGGGTAATGAGTTTCCTCACCTAACCTATTCTAAATTGATCAAGCTAGTCTAGGGCTAAAAATTGTGCAAGGTCTTTTCATTCAACTCTTAGAGCTACCAGTTCTACCTATAGCCTCTACACCTCATTCTTTCTATGTTCTACCCTCATTTCTATCATTAACAACTTCCCTTTTGATCTAATTATATCAGACTACATTGTAGTGATATCATTGGGGATATCAAAAGGATTCTGCATGACCTAGCCTATCTATAGTAATCTATCTAGAACATCATCATGTTTAGCAAGAGTCATTGGGATACTAGCTAATATTTAAGCATCTCTTACTCTAGGGATAGAATTTAGTGTCATAATAGAAATGTTAAAAAATTATTTAATATGGTTGGTGATGACCTTTGTAGCTCTTGTTACATTCTAGTGCTACATGACCACCACTATGGTACTTTCACTAGTTTCTAGCATCACATAAAATGATGAAGCATTTTTAGAAATATATTGTGCATAATCCTCCTCTCCTCTTATTTGTAATAACACTTGTCCACTTGTGATATCTATGGAAACTATGGACCTAATAGAGCTTTCTCTAACTTTGTAAAGAGTGGCACCTTCCTTTGTTCCCCAGGTGATGGTGTCTATAGTTTTGCATACATGACTCATTGAAGGTTTACAATCTTGCAATAGCAATGGTGAAGCTTTCTACTCATGTCTATCTCTAGAAGGCATCTAACTGCTACATCCTACTTATTGCTACTATGCAATATCTAGAAGATTACATGTAGGAGTTGAACCTACAACTTCCTCAATGCCTATTGGCTTTTCCAACTGATCTAAAAGTTGACATCTACCCCTTCTTGTTGGTGTTCCTTATCATTTACTATTTCTTGCTAGACTTGTCATTATTCTCAAGGTAATTCATCATGTAGACAGTAAGCATCTCATTCCTAGTGTACCTACTAACCATCATGGTGGCATTATCACTATTGTCCATTTTGGAGATTAAGTGGTCATGCATTGAGCTATAGGAGTGGTGGAGGAATGAAAAGTTCTAGCTCATCTAGTAGCCATCATGTAGGGTTTGCTCAAATTCATTGTTAGAATCAATATTTCTTTCATGTTCACTTCCAAGTCCTCTAGGAATGATGAGGATGATGAATGCACTAATCTGTATATCATGAAATGAAAATTGCTTATGATACCTCCCATATCCCATCACCATCATGATGGTAAACATCATCGCCATCACTGTGGAAAATGTAAGGTTAGTCTACAATGAGAGTTCACAGGTGAAGCAAGCTCAATGGAGGTTTGTTGATATTTTGTAGTCATCGCCCTTAGGCCACACTTGCCAGCATGACCTTAGCATGGGTGGAATGAGGGAAGAGTGTAATAGAGGCAACTCAATGTTATACAGAGTGTGTGTAGTGGAGGTAAGAAAAGGGGCAAGCATGGCATCCAACGTAGGAGAGGCAAGCCATAGTGGTAGGATGGCAATCATTCCAACACCACCATGGTAGATGTTCCAAAACCACTATGGTGAACTTGACATGAGGAACATCAAGTTAGTGAAGTTGGCGTTGGTGCGGATAAGGCCAATGTAGCAAGGCAAGGATTTCATTGGGGTTAAGAATGAGGGTTTTTTTAGCACATATAGTGGAAGGAGGTGGCCATGACAGTGTAGAAAGTAGGATAGAGGCTTTGACCACTTATGAGGGATTTTTTAGCATCAAAAATATGGAACATGGGAGATTGTTCCTTATGGATTATAATATTCATATTTACAATGAAGTTTTACCTTGGGTTCATGGGGTGAAAGCTACATGATGAAAATTGGCTATAACATGTAAAATTTTGTGTTGTTTCAATAGCCCCTCTTTGTTGGTGTCTAAAGGATTAACCTAAGAGACACTGACAATGAATAAAAAACATCACTATATGTCAACCACCATCGTTCCCTCTTTACATTTGATCCACTCTTGTTGAACCATTTCAAAGAGTGCTTGGGATGATGGGGTAAGGCTATGATAATAATAATGGTCATGAAGGCTAAAAACTTTGCTAGTAATCTAGCCTTTTGGAAATTTTCTTTTGATTGGGTTTCATAGCTAGGGTTGGTTTTGATATGGTTTTCCTAATGAATGATTTGTGTTACACTCAATGGACTTGGTTTTCCCACCAAGAAAGATGTGTTATGTTCAGTGGACTTTGCACTTTCCTACTAAATGAAGTGTATTACATTCAAGTGGACTTGAGAGTGAAGAGTAATGGAGTGATATTATATGGTCATAGTGCATGAGTGTTAAATATAGGTTAACATTGTATTTCAAGGTATGGAATGTTATGATTAGGTTATGGGGTTTAGCTCAAGGAGTGGTGCAAGATGAAGGGTGATGGTATAAGCACTCTTGGCATAGTCAAACAAGCTCATCAAATTTTTCACATCAAGATCATGTAGTGATTTGCTTCTATAATGAGGTGTGCGATTGCGATGGTCCAAGGCTTCATCTTACAAGCACAACTTTAAGAAGACTAGAAAACTAAGAAAACAAGATAGGTTATAACTTTACAATGTATATAGGCCGCATAAAATGATAAAACTAAGCTACCTAAGTTACCAATGTTACTATTTTAAGGCCATGATGGGCCATGGTACTAGTTTAAGGTCTTGGTAGGCCATGCTGCTAGTTTAAGGTTGTAGCAGACCATGGTGCTAGTTCTAAGGTCTCGACAGGTTGTATCACCAATTTTAGGTCCTTGCATGTTGTTGAAAGCAAGTTCACTTGTTGATGATTGTCAACTACATGTATTATGTCTTTAGATATGAATTATTGACTGGATTGGCCAACTTATTCCTATTCATATCAACTATCCTAAATGCTCCATTACTGTAGGCTTTGGTGACAAGGAAGGACCCTTTCCAATTGGTTCAGAATTTGTCCACATGCTCATGGATGGCTTTGAGGACTAGGTTACCCTTCTTGATTGTACACATGGTCAAGTTATGGTGATGTTGCTTCTTGTACCTCTCTTGATAATATTTAATGCAAGTAGGTGCTTGAATACACTGATCCTCCACTGAGTCCATGGCTACTATCCATAACTCCTTATTCTACTTATCATTGATGAAGTCAGACAAGCCTACTTAGAGAGATGAAACTTGTAATTCAAGAGGTAAAACAACTTTAGAACTATAAACTAGGCTATAAGGGGCTACACTGGTTGCTGTGCAATAGTTTTTTCTACAGGCCCATGGTGCATGGACAAGCTGCTCATGCCATTTGCACTTACTATTATTGAGCATCTTCTTGAACAAGTTGGTGATGGCCTTGTTGCTTAGTTCCACTTGTCCATTAGCTAGAGGGTAACAAGGCAACGAGAAAGAATGCTTAATGCCTAGGTCATGATAGAAATCTTTTGTTTCTTGATGACTAAATTATGATCCATTGGTCATAACTCTTGTCATGGATATGCCAAAATGGGCTATAATTTTATCCATGATAAATTTGCAAACCTACTCAAATGTATTCTTCCTTAGGAGAATCACCTCAACCCACTTTGTAAAGTATTCAATTGTAGTGATGATGAAGATATGCCCTAAATAAGGCTTAGGTGTTATGGGTCCAATGATATCCAACCCCTCATCATTCAAATGACTATGTTATTTGAGTGGTATGCAACTAAGTTAGTGGTACATGTATAACATTGCTATATCATTGGCATGTGTCACAATGCTTAACTTTCTACAAGTAGTCATTTTCATATGGGTCCAATAGTAGCCTAACCACCTAATCTTAGTAGCCATTGCTCTAGGTCCTATATGCCCTCCACAAACACCCTCGTGAATGTCCTTTATGACTATTCTAACTTCAATTTTACCTAAGCACTTTGGGAGTATGCCATCATAGGATCACCTACATAATGTGTTATCACCTATGATGACATATTTGCCTTGATCACTTACATATGATATCCTTTTGAGTAGTAGTTAGGGCTTGTGAGGATTCACTATGCATAAGATAAAATTTGATATCATCGTATCATTCCTTGGGAGGAGTGGTATGAACAATGATCACAAAGGAATCCTTAGTGTTCTGTGTGATAGGAGTAGCACAATCCATGGTTAAGGTGGGCAACTTACTAAACATATCTTGTATCAAATTAAGGGGTAACATTGCAATTACATCATCTATGATGTTCTCGTTTCGAGGTATGTGTTGGATATCAACATCTATGAATTATTGTAATAACTACTTCCTTAAGTCATAGTATGGTTGTAAGTGTTTGACTTTATATGCATAGACATCGATCACTTGGTTAACCACAAGTTGTGAATCACCTTTGATCATTAAGCATCTAATTCCGTGGTCATGAGTTATCATCATTCAATTAGTCAAACCCTTAGACTTCACTATGTTGTTTATACATGGGAACTCAAAATGACAAGTGAAGTGTTGGATTTCACTAGATGGGAATGTTATAATGGTAGTGGTACAAGCTCCATGGGCAATTGAAGCTTCTTCAAAGTTCATGACCACCCTATAACCCTTGGTTACTTGAGTACCAATGTTAATATGCTCATCAAGGAACTCAAGATCTATGGCTACTTGGTCATTAACAGGCAAAACCGTAAGTTGTATTACTATAGCTTGACCTTTTGTTGAGGATTAAGAGATGTAATGAAGGTCAATCTCTATGGTTATGGCTTTCCACTGGGCTATATGGCTACTTTTGTAGATGTTAGTTGTTATGGTCTTGAGCACTTTGTCTTTGAAAATGATGTTGAGTTGGCTTCTAAAGATGTAGTGTCTCCACTTCTTTAATGAGAAGAATAGTGCTAGAAAATACTTCTGCACTTCAGTGTATTGGGTCTCATGGGCAACTAATGCATGGCTAAGATAGTACATTGGCATCTTTGCTCCATCATTGTGTTTCTAATAGAGTGGAGAGGAAATAGATGTATTAGAGATGGAAAGGTAGATATAAAAAGGTTTACCCTCAACTTTTGCTTAAGGTTTTCAATGGCCTCTTGACATTAAGTTGTCCACTCATATTGAACTCCTTTCTTAGCAAGCGTTGCATGGGTTGTAACTTATTTATAAGCATAAATTTGAACCTACAAATAAATTGTAATTTATCATGTGATCCCCATATCTCCTTAAGGTTGGTAGGTATTTCTAATTTGGATATGACCTTACATTATCATGTGATCCCCATATCCTTACATTAGACACTACAAACCCAAGAATCTTACTGATATTAAAATCAAAAACACATTTCTTAGGATTGAGCCTAGGCTCATACTTGAGGTATCATTGGAGCACAAGATCTAGGTCATTAGCATGCTTCTTGGCCACTTTGGACTTACTGGCTATATCGTCTACTTAATTGTTAAGCAAACCTAGCATGTAATCACTGAAGATATAGGTTATGAATCTTTGGTAGGTTGCTCCTGTGTTCTTAAGGCCAAAGGACATCATGGTATAGCAAAAAGTACCCTAAGGGGTCATAAAGGTTGTGCTAAGTTGGTTCTTTGGGTTGATCCTAATTTGGTTATATCTTGAGAACCTGTCCATAAAAGGACAATAAGGCATGTTTGGCCATAGTATCAATAAGTTTATTAATACTAGGAAAAGGCAAGTCATCCTTAATAGTTTCTTTATTTAGGTCAAAAAAAATCAATGCAAATATGGGTACTCCTATTTTTCTTAGGGACTACCACTATGTTGGACATCCATTTTGTGTAGTCAACAAACTTAACGAAACTAGCTTGGTAGAGCTTTGAGATCTCATCACAAACTACCAAGGCTAAATCAAGTCTAATCTTGCACACTTTTTACTTAAGCGGTCTAACACTATGCCCTAGTATGATGTTGTGCTACACAAAATATGGATCTAGGCATGGTATATCCTCATATGACTAGGCAAAGATCTTAATGTTGTCTTGTAGGAACTTGGTGATGTCTTGAGCCTATTAAAAAAACCTTAACATTCTAAAGCCAACATGGGTATCATACCCCCTAGCATGGGTGTTTGGGTTTTGGCAGAATATTCAAGGTAGTTGCTGAAAATTTCCCATCAAGGTCAGCATTGGTGTTTCAACCACAACCTTAACATTCTTAATTATGAAAAATTTCATTGCAAGGTGAACATTGACACCTTACCAAAATGAAAATAAAGCCTTTTCAAACAAACAAGATTTTCACTTTAACTTTTTTACAAAAAAACTATAAAACCTACCAAAGGATAATTCCCCAACCCTGTGTAGGAGGGTGTAAGATTTTTAATCTTATACCACTTATTCCTCCCTCTCCACATTTAGCATGGATGTTACACTCTCCAACATGGATGTGATACCCCCAATGTGGATGTCATGCCCCTAGTGTGGGTTTTTGGGTTTTGGCAGGAAAATTAATAGCAGTTGCTAGAAATTTTAAGGCCTTGGCATGGGTGTGTCTAATACCCCTCTTCAACATGGGTGTTAGACCCTCCTCAGCATGGATGTGTGTCATTCCAACCTTAGCATGGGTGTGTGTCATTCCCCGCTCAGCAAGGGTATCATATCCCTAGACCATCCAAACCCCCTTGCTATAAAATGTTTTAGCAAAATCCACTTATTTTCAAAAATAACATTGTTTTGGCCAAGAGGGGGGAACCCCAACATAGTGTAAGTGGGTAAGATAATTATTGGCACCTTACCTCCTTACTACCCCCCCCCCCCTTCCCCCCTTTATTTCCATTTATAGCAAACTACATTTTTGGGAAACCCAACTTGTTGAAAGTTTTACTAAAAATAGTAAAGAGTCATAAAAACATCTTTTGACAATGTGTTTCAATTGACCAACTATCCTACCCCTTAACTTGACAAATATGATAGCTAGCTAAGATGTAGTTCATGTTTATGACTTGAAAGAATCTGCGTTCATAGAATAAAGGTAATTACTTAGGTAAAGAGACAAAAAGCTAGATTTCATAGGCATTACTGAGGATATGTACAACTTCCTTTGTTCCATGATACAAGGTGGTCTCTTGATACCGCACTCCAAATTTGACACTAAGCATTAATTTCAAATCATATGCTAGAATGGGGAAAGAATACATTCCATCTTCTTATGACCAAATCACCCTCACAGAGTTTCATGCATAAATGCTTATACAACTCATAGAGGTTCATGAGTTTAGTGAGGGAATTAGTTTCGAGGATTATCAAGAAGAGGAAGATGATTTTGAGGCTAAATAAGAGTTGAACACCTTCATTGAAAGTCTTTTCCAATCTTCAACTTCCCAGACAACTATAGCTAGCTATACGTTTCTTATCTCATCCATGGGAAAAGTTCCTTGGCCTAACTCTCCTACTATCCATCCTACCATCTTCGAGTCCACATCCATCATCACCACATACAAGACATAACCTATGTTCCAATCCAGCTTCTTATTCTTATCAATGTCATTTTCCACACAACCACAATTCATTCATCTAACCTTAGTGATGTCTACCTCACCATCTTCCGTTGTCATACCATTAGGGCCCTAATTAGGACCCCAAGCAACAAAAGCCTCTCATACTCCTTTTGTTACCTTTGTGCCTCAAGTTTTCACACAAACATCCTTTTCTTTTTTTAACCTACCTATGACCACCATAACATAGCCTCTTCCTTCAATACCATATCATGAGGTAACAAGCCTCTCAACTCCCTCCTCAAGCCTTGACACAAGAATTATTACCCATGGGAATGCCCCATGACTTGGATCAAGCCTTTTAAATGATCCAAGACCTTACTGAAGAGCTATGAAAATTCAAGGCTAGTATAACTCAAACAATCAAGGTTCTAGACTTCTACTAAGATGATCCTATAAGTTGTATGGTGCTCAAATAACCTTGCTTGTAGGCTTGCCTATTGCAAAATTCATCAAATAGAATGGTGAAGGGAATCCCAACGCATATCTAGTTACCTTCAATTATGAGTGCCTCTTTTTACAAGTTTGTCCACATACAATATTGAGAATTTTCCCCATATCTCTCAAGGGTAAGGCTCTAGATTGGTACTAAACCTTTCCTAGAGGTATCATCTCTTTCCTTGAAGACTTGATTAACCAATTTATCAACTACTTCAGATACAACTTGAAGCTAGATGCCACATTGGACCAATTACTGAAGGTGAGGCAAGGACCACTTGGATGAGTCAAAAGGTCCATTCGAAGGTGGAACTCAACACTTAACTAGATTCTAGAGCCTATTATTGAAGCTCACCTCATAGCCATCTCCAAGGGAGCAATAAATGGTTTTATCAAGTCAAAGCTTTACTATCTGGAGCCCTGGTCACTAAGCCAACCTTCTTTCAAACTAAGAACATTGAGAAGGTAAATGAGGCAAGCAATGACCTAGCCTATGTGGCTTTTAAAAACCAACATGCAAGGAGGGATAGGGATAAAACCAAGCAAGAACATACAACTATGATAGCAATAACCAAAGACTCAAAACAAGGAGAAATATAGGGATAATCATCATGTAACATATCTTCCAAATCATCCCAACCATTCACTTCCTATGCTCCAAATCAAAAAAGACCAAACTTTGGACATAAGGATAGGTCTAGGTACATGAGGTTGCCTATGAAGCCCTATATGATTCTAGAATAGTTGCTCAAAGATGACCATATAAAATACAAGCAACTGTTTAAAGAGACTTGTAAGAGGCACAATTGCCTTTGTGACATAGCTAGAGATCACATCGGCTTCAATGGGCTTTGAACTCCTACCTCAATGAACCGTCCTTTACTCTCTCACGGGCTTTTCTTGTACACATTTCTAAAACTCATTCTTTATTATTTTAATAAAGTTTTAAAGTTTCATTTTTATGTGCAATATGCATTTGCTTTCCATTTTACAGATCTATAATTTTTACATTATATTTTCTCAAATCTCCATTTTTCATTTCATAAGTCCCTAGGTGATCTACCAAACCATCCAAAGCACATGGAATCTAATTTTTTTAAGTCCTTGGGGATTTTGGGTTGAGGCTACTACTCCAAATCTATTAATTTTCCAGCAATCAATTTTTCCAGTTCCAACAATAGTTCTAATGAATCTTGCTAAAAATTAAGGTAAAAAAAAATTTTTTTAAAGGTTTTGGTGATCTTAGTGGTACACCAACATTGGCCTTGATAGAAAATATTTGCAATAGAGGAGGGGAAGGTTTTACAAGATATCAACACTAGCCTTAAAATATCTAGCAACTTCTATGAAAATTTATCCAAAACCTAAATGGCCACCAACCTTCATGCTGGGTTTTGGTGGTAGGGGAATGGATGGAAACATTCATTTTTTATGGTAGCAAAAAATAAAGTTGTGAAAATTTTAAAATGTTTTAATGTCAATTCAAGGTTTTTAGAGTTACAACCAGCATTGCCATAGTGGCCAACAAGATTGGAAGTAGAAATTGGGCAAAGGCCTTCCTTCTAGCACCAAAAAATTGTAGTGCCAGACAAATTTGGTCATTGGAAAATTGAAAGATCCCAAGTGGAATAGCTTTAATCCTAGATCCCAAGAGCCTATGGAAAAGAAAGGCTCCAAGGTGCCCTAGATGGTCTTGCTAATCACCCAAGGACTTAGAAAATGTAAATAGGAATAATAAAATAAAAATGTAATGAAAATATAAGAAAAATAAATGCACAAAATAATATGAAATAATGTTGATTTTCATAACATGCAAAATTGTAAACTTTATTTTAACAAATATTGAAAATAAATAGAGTTCAGAGTGTGTACAAATGGTGCCTAGGGTACAAAGGTGTAATTCAATGAGGTTTGGAGTATTGAAGTTGGTAGTCTTGGATGACATAGTTAGATCCATGATCCAAATGCTCCACAACTTCTAAAACAAAAACACTTTGTTGATTCCTTCACCATATCTGTAGCATTGGTGGTTCAGGTGGGTAAGATGTGTGGGGGTTTTGGACCACAAAGGAGAGCCACGCTAGGAGTCTTGATGCCCAAGTTGTTCATTGTTGCTACCAGAGCTCACATAATCTCAAGGGTGTAACAATGGTCACAATGGATATGGGTCTGACAGTAAAAAGTGCTTCAAAAGATTTGTATTTGTGCTAAGTTTTCAAAGCTCTTGAATGTCAAAGAATTGGAACCTTTTCATGGTGTTGAAGCTTGGTTTTTATAGGTTTTCATGGCCATAATTCTCACTAAAAAATTTTCCTTAATTACTAATAGATTGATGTCATGTGTAGGTGTGGTAGGTGTCCAAATCTAGCATGGTTTCTATCTATTCTATGTTTCAATACACCAAGTTACCAAAACCATTTCAATTACCAAAAATAGTTAATAGGAATTATACCCACATTGGCTTCTTCCACCCATCCTGGCCTCCCAAAAGAAATGATGGGCTTGGAAAAATCACTTTGAGGGTATGACACCCATGCTGGAGCTGTAAGAGCCATGTTGAGGTTGTTGGTACCACATTGGAGCTATAGAGCAATGTTGGGGTTGCTAGACCAATACTAAGCATGCTAAACTCTAAGAGCCATAGTAAGGCTTTAGGAGTTAAACCCCCCAACACTGAGCATAGATGATTCTAGCATAGCAAAGGTCATACCACCTACAAAACTTATGAAAATGCCAATTTTGGCAATCTAAAAGGTAATTTTGAAGTGCAAACATGGATATAATATGACTATTTTCACTTGGGAGCTGAGGCTATGACCACTTATGAGGCATTTTTTAGCCCCAAAAGATAAGGTTTGCAAAATTGCACCTTGTGGATTATAGTCTTCACATTTTACAATGAAACTTTAGCCTTGAGTTTTATGGGGTAAAAGTTACAATGCCAAAAAGGCTACAACATGCATTTTCTTGGTGGTGTTTTAGCAAGAGACTTAGGTTGATTCATCTTATAGTTACCCTATGGTACTTTGAGGTACAACATACTTTAGAATGGACAAAAGATAATACAATGAGGAGCAACAATAATTACAATAATTATTTACAAAATGATAGTACAAAGGCTTGTACTTTTTCCAATGAAAATGATATCTTCTTATAGTTATCATGTTTCCAAATACATCTTGGAACTCGTGTAATGGCTAGCTAACAATCATGGAAGACATCTTCTTCATACTTGAGATGTCTTTCTATATTTTTCTCCATTATGAAAATACATATTTTTCTAGTGAAAGACATCTTTCTAAAACTCACCTACATTCTATCAAGATGTCTTTGTCCATGGAAAGACGTATCTTCCTAATGAAAGATGTTTGCTATTTTGCAAAGATGTCTTTACCTATGAATCCTTTAATTTTACCAAGATTTCTACTATTTCTTAGAGATTTCTTTCTTCACCTTCCTTTGCATGATGAATTCTTCATTCCTTGTTGATAACCTTGCACTTCCACAAACCTTCTTGTCTTGATCCAAGTTTTTGTATCTTGTATACACAACAATCACATATACACAAACAACCTTGTCTTTCATTTTTCTTAACATTTTGGCATATTGAAAGGTCCACAATCTCCCCTTTTATGGTAATGTCCAAAACTTAAGAAAATGGATTATGTAACAATCAAAAACATTCATGGCTAGAATCACCAAGGGATCAATGAATGCACAGCCTTAACCCCAGCTTGGCATGAGGGCCTTGCTGGAAACAAAGGTGGAGTGCCCTAAACAGTCTTGTCAATTGAATAGTGACTTTGCCAATTGTAATTGGGGCAATGAGTACAACCAAGAGGTGGCATGGTTAGCAAAAATGCAAATACAAAGAACATGTAGTATAGCATGATGATGTGTGAAAAAGTGTAGAAAGATGTAAGAAAATACTAGAAATGGGAGAGAGAAATGGAACAATACCCCAAATGGCAGCATAGTTAACTTTAAAAAGGCCTTAGATGGTACATAGTGTACAATAGGTGCAATGGAAGCATACTCATAGTCTCAGTCATGTCGATTCGTGAAGTCTGGTGTTCGCCGTGATGAATCGTGTCTATTGGGTTGGCTTCCATAGTGTACCATGCAATGTTCTACAGGGCTACAACAAGGCTACAGTGGGCCATGATGTGCAACTCTGCCTCTTTACTGGTGTGGTGTGCTCTAAGTCTCATTCACCCATGGAGCTAAGTGCCAAGATGCCAAAATGCCAAATGCCAAGTTCTTAAAAATTCTCACATTGAAGGAATGCCAACCACTTAGGAATGCCAATAGTCAAGAAATGTCAATCGTCGAGGAATGCCAATAGTTAAGGAATGTCAACCATCAAGGAATGCCAATAGTTAGGGAATGCCAACTATTGGAGGAGTGCTGGAGCCAAGGTGAATGTTGATGCTGATCTCTAGAGGCTTTTGGAGGCTATCAAAGGCTTCTCTACAATGCTGCACTCTCTACACTCTAAAGCATAACCCAACACTTTGATAAATTTGCAGTTACAATGCTAAAGCTCGAAATTGGTGGTGTTTCATTGGCCCCTCTTTGTTGATGTCTAGAGTGGCCCAAGAGATGTCAACAAATAATTTCAACACACCACAGCAGACACAGCACCAACATCACTCATCAGTACTAGATCAAGTGTCATTCCAACATGTTCAAGAGTGCTGTGGGTAAGGGTATGTTTAGGGCAAAGAGCATAGGCAATGCTAGGAAGATGAAATGTAAACAATGGAAATGAAATGCAAACAATGTATTATGATGCAACATGTGAAGTCAGCATGGCTAGCATTGACCATGGCATGAAGTGGCTTGCCCCTAAAATGTTAACCTCTCGTTAGAGTGCTCGTGAAAGAGTCAAAGTTGATCCAAGGCTGGGCCAATTCCAAAACTACAATGTTATCAATTTTCTTGGGAATGTGCTTTTTTCCTTTTTTTTTCTTTTTTTTATTTTTTGTATTTTACTTATTTGAGTTTTTTTTTCTTTTTTTTTGTTTTTTTTCTTGGCTACAAGGCGAACCTCAATTAAGTTTAGCTTTCTACTAAATGCTAGTTGCAAGTTGGCCATCGAGTAAATGGGATTTGTTTAGACGTGACTGCATCACATCTATAAGATAGGTGCTTCCTCCCAGAGATGAGTTACATTCCATCCACTTGGGCTTTGACCAGCCAACAAAGGCTCTCCATGGGATGAGTTGCATTACATCCACCATGGGTTCTACGGTTGACATGAAGAGAATGGCATATGTGTCACAGTGCATATGCATCAAAGGGATGTGCTATCGTGAGTATGTAGGGGATGAGAGGATATTGGAATGGAGTGGATGTGGGTAGGCTATAATAGTGTGAGGGGGATATGCACTCTTAAGTGGCTTAACTAGTCTAATCATGCACATTAGAGTAATGTGGTGACTTGCTATTGAGATGAGATGCATCTTTGCATGACTACCTCTAAGGCCTCATCCTATAAACACAACTCTGAGAAGATAAAAAATCACAAAATGTAAAATGCAAGTACAAATGCTAGATGTGAAGATGCTACAAGTGCTGGATGTGAAGATGCTACAAATGCATCAAATGTTGCACTAGTTGCAAGTGCTCAGAAAGCCAATAAAAGTGCCAAGGTGATGATGTTGTGAGTCCTCTGAAGGTTGCACTGATGGCAGGTGCTCCAAAAGATTAGCAGAATGGTGGGAGGCAATGATGCTGCGAGTGCCTCAAGAGTTTCACCAATGGCAGGTGCTCCAACAGATCAACAACATGCTAGTTGAAAGTCCTAGTAGACCATGAATCTAGTTTAAAGTCTTGATAGACCATGATGTGCTAGTTTATAGTCCTAGCAAACTACTAGGTGCTAGTTTAATGTCGTAGCACATGGTGGATGTTATGCTAGTTTAACGTCATGACCCAATGACAATCTATGCCTATTTATAGTCAATTTATAGTTATAGTGGAATGCTACACCAATTTATAGTCATAGCAGATTATCTATGCCAATTTTTTGCATCATGATGGATAAGTTCTTACCTTGCTTGTATGAGGTGCAATGTTACATGTATAGTCATGCTATGTGTCTACAAGATCTTGCAAAAAACTAACTAGAAAAAAAAACATCAAGCAACACCTATTGTAAATAGAGTTAAAATGAACAAATGAAAAGAAAGCAATGCAAAAAGTAATAGTTTTAGGTCATTCCAAGCCGTAGCAATAGTATAAGGCCTTTTTGGGTCATGTGTTTTTGTTTTTTTTTTTTGTAGTTTTAGTTTTATGATTTTTATGTATTTTTTATGTTTTTTAAATGCAAAGCATAAGCTAAGTGGATGGATGCATAAACAAAGTAGAAATGCGTAAAAAAAGTGAAGTAGTGTGTAAACTAGGTAAGTAGGTGAAATGTAAATACATGAAAAAATGCAATGCAAGAAAAAACCAAAAATGCATGGCCCATGAAGGCAAGGGGTAAGCACACACTTCATGCATTTTTGGCAAAGGGAAAGTCTTGGTCACATAGTTACTTCCTAACCAAGTGTGGATTCGGAGGTGTGCAAGGCTTAGGATCCTCTAGGAGGTTGTTGGCTTCAATTACTCATTTGGATGTGTTAGCCTTAGGTATTGCATTGGTTGCTATAGGTGCACCACCATGAAACTCCACCTCCAACACTTGTGCCATGTCTATGTTGTGGATAGCCAGAGAAGAGGTGTTATCACCATGGATGATAACTTGGCCACCTTCATATGGAAGGTGAACTTCTTGATGGATGGGAGAGGAGATGGCTCATAGTTAGGCTAGCCAAGGCCTACCCAGAATCAGGTTGAAGCCTGGAATCTCCTCTATGATAGTGAAATCTACACTGGTGTAGAATTACTCTTCTACCATGAAAGCTAAGTTGATTGTACCCTTGATGATGATGGATTATCCATTGAAGGATTTTAGACACGCAGTTTTGGCTAGCATGATTGTTTCTACCATGCCTAACTTGTCAATGACGAAGTACAGGACTACATTTGTTATTGCACCATCATTGACATGCACTTTACAGATGGTGCACTACCCAACACGTATACTAATGGACAATGGAGCTGCAGTGACTTCTCCTCATGTGGGGTTCATCTTAACTGCATCATCACAAAACACTAGGGATGTTGAACCTAATTTCTATGGTGTAGGGTGCAACATCTTTGCATGGATGGATGCCTCATCTGAAAGGATGTCCTCCATAATAGGAATGGAGGCAAACATCTAGGCCAACACTTAGCCATGAGTAGATGAGGTCATGACTTGGTTGTACAAGCTCAATGTTGTGTTCTGTTTCTTCAGAATTTGTTTCACCTAGGTTAGTGTAGCTACAAAGTCCTTATTGTTAGCTATTTTCTTGGCTTGACTTCCTCCATGCAGCTTCAAAGAAAAATCTCCCACGGAGGGGACTTGGGCTTAGGTTGCTTGGCATGCTTTGGGATAGGAACCTTCCTATTTGATTGTTACTTACTAGTTATGACCTTTTCTTCAACCATGGGGGTTGTGAGGTACTCATTTTTCCTCTTGTGTTGCCATTTGGTAGGCCTACCCAAGTCACTAGTGGAGTCAGCCCTTGAAGGAGGAGCGAAGATGTTGCCCATTGTTGAGCTTCAAGTAGCTGAGGGACCATCGCGTTATGGCACCCTCATGAAAAATGGTGGTTTAGGAGTTTTTACAGGGCCAACTTTTTGTGGCACCTTGATGATGAAAGGTTGCTTAGTGGTTTTTGATGATGTGTCATGCCAGTTTAATGTCTTAGCAGATGATTGGTTTGGTTGCCAGTTTAAAATCTTAGCAGAAAATTGTTGTGGAACCTTGACCACAGAGGGTGTTGTGGATGCTTGAGGTGGCACTTTGATAACAAATTGGGGCCTCTTGCTTGTGGGGGCTAAGGGGATCTTTACCTTGTTGGGAGGCATGTGGATGACAAAATTTTTTTACACATGTTTAGACTTGCCACCTATGTTGATGGAGTTTATGACATCGGGGGCGTCATCTATGTTGGGTCAGCTTACTACATCGAGCACCAATTGGCCTCATTCTGTCATTCTTTACAGGTCATCCTACAAAGCACAACAGTTGTCTATACTATTACTAGATAACTAATGGTAATGAAAATATTGATCCAACTTAAAGTGTTGTGGTATTGGGGGCTCATTTGGTACTATTAATGTGGGATCCTTAGTAGTCCACAGTACCTGTCATGTTTTTGATTGGCAATCTCCGATACGTGTTTGTATTAGATTTGCCCAGCTTTCAAGAGTTTCTCTAATAATTTAGAGGGTTCCATCAGTAGCGATGTATACTTTAAGTGATCCTTGCACTCAAATTTCAACCTTGGGATGGCCCCTACTAATGTACGTGAGTTGGAAACTATGCAAGCTAGGCCCTTGGTTTGCTTAGCCGTTGGGCCCTAGTTCGTGACTTTTGTGCTTACAACCACTATTTTCACTATTGTTTTTTACTTGCGTACATGTTGGTTTCTGTAGGCCATGTAGGCTAGGTCATTACAAGCATATGTTTCCTCTTCTATGCCCTTCATTTGGGAAAAGGCTTGGCTAACGGACTTTGAGGCCAAGTAATATAGTTTGAACTTGATGAATTCATTTGCTACATCCTTGAAGATGACTAGTAGGTGCATCTCTACTACTGGTTCATGCATTTCGCTCAATGCGAAATTCCAACATTGGAGGAATTTTGGCATGGGCTCTAGGGGCCCCTGCTTGAGCTACATGAGTTGGTCAAGGGTTACTTTAGGTGTTAGGTTGTACCTGAAGCATGTCATAAACTAGCTTATGAGATCCTCCAAAGAAGAGATTGAGGCCTTAAGTAGCATGTGATACCAGTCTAAGGCCTTACTAGTGAGTCACATGGTGAACACATGCTTTATGGCATGTGGCCATGCTTGAAGGAGAAAGCACTCAGATCGAAATGTAATCAAGTGTGTGTTGGGGTCTCCTTCATCATTGTATTTGGTAAGTTGAGGTAACTAGACCCCAGTTGGGAGAGTCAAGTGTGGGACCATAGAACTTATGGGGTCATCCTAGTAGAATTCCACCACCTTGATGGTTTCAGAGGAGGTAGCTTTCAATTGGTTTATCTCCTCTATCAAACATTGGATTAGCTAGAATTCCTAATCCAAGCTTGGGGATATGTCAGCTGGTCACATTAGCTGGGCTTGCATTGGTTGTATGGCATAGGGTTGAATTGTTAGTTGCAGAGTTTGCCAATTTAACATCATAGTGGATGATCATTGCTAATTTAATGTAATAGCATATGGTCATTCCTAGTTTAATGTTGTAGAAGATGGGTTTAGTTGATGTGTTGGCTAAGGGATGGGTGTGATGATCAAGGTGGGCTGCACATGAGTGGGTTGGATGGATGCCATGGGCACCGATGAGACAAGTGGGATGTGGGATGCCTGAATCATTTGGGGCTAGGAGGTGACCCCTGCATGAGCATAGGATTAGGCAAATGCAATGGTAGCTTGCAAGAAAGGATGAATTGGCATGATCACCATCTCGAAGAGGATGGGTGTACCGAACCAGGGAGGGTTCGTACTAGGGAGCAGTTGGTGGAAGATAGTGCAAACGGGGCTTTCACATTCAGAGTGGGCCTCGAACTCATCTTCTTCCACTTGTGAGGATTCCTCATAGGTTGTCCCTACATCATGCTCATTTGCATAGATGAGTAGGGACAATAGTTGGTGGTAAGACTCTGTGAGTAGGATTATGTCAAACAAGGAGGGGTTGTACTCCCATCCGTCCTAGTGGACTCATTCGTAATCTTGTTTTGCCTCTAAGTCAAGGTGATCCACTAGTAATCCTACTTGGATTTTGGCACAAAAAAAATTGTATTTTTTGTGGCTTAGCATGACATGCTTTGGTTGGATCATGATGTCAAATGTATTAGACACTAATGTGGAAGGTTGATCTAGATTCATGTTTACAGATCAGGTTGTGAAAGTTCTTCTTTGCAAAAAATAGCTAAGTATGGAAACTGCAAAAATTTGACTAAGTGTAAAACTGTAGAAAATTGGCTAAGTATGAAAACTACAAAAAATTAACTAAGTGTAGAATTATAGAAAATTGGTTAACTATGAAACTGAAAAAATTTGGCAAAGTATGAAAATGCAGAAAAAATGCTAAGTATGAAAATGCAGAAAAAATTGCTAACTGTGAAAGTTACTGAATATTACTATGTTTGGTGCTATGCCCACTATGTTGGAGCTTGCTATGCTCTGAGAGCTTGCTACACTCTCCAAATAATCTAGAGTTTTGAATGCAATGGATATGTTTGGACTTTCATCCTGCAAGGTTCTAGGGGAACCAACGACTAGGACCAATCTACATCAATCGATGGTGGAGAAAGCACGCAGGACAATAATCAGAAAATGCAAAAGAAAATGGTGAGGCCCTCCTTCTAGCTCCAAAAATTATCAAAACTGAAAATGTTAGTGGCTAGAACACTGAGAGGTTATTAAGTGTACAACATAACCTTGAGTCTGTGCAAGGGCCATGCTAGGAATGCCAACTGTCAGGGAATGCCAATAGTGGAAGGAGTCTTGGAGCCAAGGTGAAGATTGATGCTGAGCTCTAGAGGCTTTTGGAGGCTATTGGAGGCTTCTCTACAATGCTACACTAGATATTCTCTAGAGCATAATCCAACACTTAGATAAATTTGTAGTTGCAATGCTGAAGCTTAAAATTGGTGGTGTTTCAGATTAGTCTTGTCCCAATACATAATAAAACATAAGCTCTACTTCTTCCCCTTTTGGACATAACCAAAAAGTATAAAGAATATAAATAAAGTGCATAAAAAATAAGAACAATGAAATCATTACGATACATAAATTCCTATGTCATCCATGGATTACGATAAGTGTGGAGGTTTGATAGTACAGGAAGTGATGCAAAGAGCAAAGGTATACCACACAGAGATAATAAGGAAAAAATATCATCTATCTATAACTCATCTACAAACTATTACATACCAAACTATCCATAATCACATCATAGTAAAACTATCACATTTAATTAGTTACAAATGTGCAAAATCCAAAAATCACATATGTGAGAACCAAAAAAATGTCTCCTCCTTTTTTAGGATAAACAAAAGGAGAGAGAAAAAAACCACCCAAGGTCTCAATAACTAAACTCAATCGCATTCTCAAACTCCAAACATTCTACTACTAATGAAGTGTCATTAAGTCAACACGTCGACAGAGCCGTGTATACGCAGCCGCGTCGACACGGACTCGTCAACATAGCCTCCCTGCATCGAAGTGGCCCCATTTACGTAGTCACCTATCCCAACCTATAAATAAGAGGGCCTTCCACCTCATTTAGGCACCTTTCAGTTAGTGGTAGCGAAGCTCTTGCAATTTGTTCCTACAGGAGATAGAATATTTTCCAAGTGCCCACAACAGGTGTAAGAAAAGTGATCAGCTCTTTATTCGAGCGTTGATGTATCTAAGCCCATTGGCATGACAGCAATAAAGACAAACTATTCAAGCATTCCTTGTAGCATTTGGACTTAGCTATTTTATGCATTCAATAGTTTAATATGTTTATGCTTTATTAGTTACATGTTAATTACTAAAGAATTTGTTATTATAATTTTCATCGCTATTGTTCATTCGTAGTTCTTAAAGGCCATAAGTACAACCATCTCGAACGTAACTCAAACACTTGGTAAACACAATGACGCTTAACATCTGGTAACCGAGGAGTGTTAAGATATGCTCAGAATGTGCTCAAAATATGGGATTAGATACATATGCTAGGAATAGTTAGAGTATAAGCTAGGATAATTATATATTAGATAATAGTTTATTCCTTACTTTTCATACCTTAATTAGCTGCCAAAAGATAATTAAAAAGATATAAAAATCATTAGCCTTAGTCCTACTTAACCATCGTAAATAGAACCTCACAAGTGAGATTAGGATGACAACAACCATTCTAACCCAAGGTTTCACTTGTTAGAGTCTGGTGTATGTTAAGTGCTTACAGTCTGTGAATTTTGACCGAATTGCACGTGAACGCTCATGATTCGTATGGTTGGGCGTAGGGGTACCTATCCGCTCATCATTGGCACCATTGTCGGGGATTGTTAGTCTTACATGCATCATCTAACCTTAGTGAAGTTATCATTAAAGTTGTTGGAATAGACACAGGATAGAAATATTTACGCACGCTAGGCAAATTTAAGTAAATAGTAAGGTGCACCGATTACATGGACCATCTAACGTCCAACATGTCTTCTCACAGGAGAGAGGTATTCGAACCACCGATGCGACAAGAATGTCTGGTGATGTACAAACATCTCGATGAATATGTCCCTGATTTCACATTCATCCTACATTAGGATGAGCATCTGCGATAGCGAGACATGGATGATAGCATCATGCTACCACCCGACCGATCAGCTCCTGCAATGCTATATCACAATCTAGGCAGATTGGGCATCCAGGACCAGGTGGTGGAGTATGTCATGGAGGATCATAAATACCGAGACTATCATCCCATGGAGGCTCAACGGACAAGAGACCAGTAGCAGGCAGAGAGGTATGAACAGTAGAAGGGGAAACAATTTAAAAACCCCTTATTCTTGCAAGGGCTGCAAGACAATGGGGATCCCATCTTTCATGATACCCATTCGACCAAACTTCCCCTGGGGCCGCAGATCCTCTATTCAATCATTCAAAACAAACCTCTAAGTGACTATGATCCTCATGGGGATGGAGGATCATGTAGCAAGGAGGGGATGGATGATCGAGGCTGCTATCAGGGTATATGGGGAGATCGACACCAGAGCGGTGGCG
The DNA here is from genome assembly GCA_015680685.1 of Gnetum montanum. NCBI lineage: Eukaryota > Viridiplantae > Streptophyta > Gnetopsida > Gnetales > Gnetaceae > Gnetum > Gnetum montanum. The sequence goes on along the minus strand of MNCI01029099.1, from coordinate 97,884 downwards.
ATGCCTCTCCTTCTTCTCCGTCCTCTCCCACTCCTATGCCTTCATCCAGCTCAAGCTTTGAGCGTAATAGGGGAAGGCTAGAGTGAAAGGACGGTGGTAAATATCTTAGAAAGGGGCAACATGAGGAAGCACATGACCAATTGTGCAGCGTTCATCGACATGAAAGGAGGGGTAGCTAAAATCGTCACAGACATCATGGTCCCAAACAGGACTATGATTGGAACAAGCTGTTGTTAGCTACTCGGAGCATGCTTCAGATCATAGAGGTAGTTCGCATTCCCATTACGCACATAAAGGATAGTCAGATCAAGCACGTTGATATGAACAACATTCCCAGATTTGAAGGGGGATACAACTATGATCCACAGACCCACCTATAGGAATTCCATGACACCTGTACCTTGCAAAACATTGACAATGATTGGCAACGGTTGAAGCTATTCCCTCACACACTCATAAAAGAAGCTGAAATTTGGTATCAATTCTTGGAGCCAGAATCAACCAGAAGATGGAGTACAATGCTTGAAATTTTCAATGACAAATATCAAATGTACTCTAGAGTGGCGAATCTGAGACGGTAGATCCACGATTGGAAACAAGGGAATCATGAACCCTTAAATGCCTCCATGAGCAGGTATTATTCATTGTTGCATCGTTGCCTTGGTCATGGTTACTCTCAGTGGGCACAGCTTCACCACATCATTGATGGGCTCCATTTTGAAATGCGAAAGGCCCTTGGTGTGTACGCCAAGGGACAACTATCAGAGCTAAGGGTCCATCAGTTGTAGCGCCTTATTGAGCAGCTGGCCAAGGAGGAAGGAGAACTTTGGAAAAAGAAGAGTGCAAAAGAATTCAATCAGGATCCTTCCCTTAGGAAAAGGGAGGTCCTATTTTGTAATGAGGAGGATGAATCACCACTGGAAGCAACGGTGAATTGAAAGACTTTGCCGTTATAAAAGTTTGCATCTAAAATATCGAATAAGGTGGACAAGATGTGGGACTCTTCGTACAAGAAATTTCAAAGTGTACTGAAAATTGTAGAAGAGTCCAAAGAACAAGGTAACAATCGTGATCAGCATAGGAAGAAGGGAGTTGAATGTGCCCAACATAAGGGTACGGGAAAAGTTACTGTAGCAGAGCAGGTTGCAGACTCTAACACCGAGGAGGATGATGAATGTGGCATATGCCAATATGAACATCCTAAGGGATGTTTTCTTGTGGTGTCACATCTTCAAGAGTCTAGGGTGTATGCCTTGAACCCTCATTTGGCACAATGGAAGACACCCCGAAGGTTGCCTTATCCACAAGGCAATTCCATGCAGTTCCACCAGCAGCAGCAAGGATATTATCCAAGTGGAACACCTTCACAACCGTATGAATACTTCCAATAGTGGTAGCAACCACAAGCATGGTGGATGCCACATCCAAGGCAGTAGTACCCTTACAAACAACTAGATCCTTATGGGTACTATGTTTAGCAACCGGTCTCTCCAAGAGACTCTTCCAGTCATGCGGCCTTTCCTAGTTATTACCACCCCCTGAATATTTTTGACATCCATCTCCATCACCCAAGGGGGTAAACCCACATCTCTTCTACCCTCCATCACCTTCTCCTACCACTCCTACACAACATCCCACTTAGTTTCCACCTGCTCCATCAATGCAGGGAGAAATACCGCCATAGCCATAGCAATGCAATGCTACGAGAGCTGTTAACTTACAATCGACACCTTAGCCAAGTGGATCAGAATCCAAGCCCTGAAAAAATCACACCCCACCTATGCCTATGTCCAGTGCCTCCAAACCTACCAACGCCTCCACCATCATACCGCTCGAGAAACCCTCCATCCTGTCGCACTCCAACATCCAAACATTCATGCTCACACATGTCATGACTGATTGTATCAAAGCAGGTCATCTTCCCTGGAAATTGACAGATCTGGGAAGCCCCCTCATCTATCTTCAGGTGGAAAGGAACGAGTCATGCAAAGCTCTTTTGGACTCGAGGTTAGGGGTCAATTTGGTCTCTCAAGATATGTACAAGAACTAGAACCTACCGCCACTAAAGAAGAGCAATGGCTCGAGTTAGCAGATAAGTCCATCACCGTTCCCTTGGGTTTGGTGGAGGACATTGTGACCAACGTTTGTGGGTGGTCCTATCTTGCTGATTACCTGGTCATCCGTGTAGAGAACTGTAAGGGGAACTTTCCAATCATCATGGGAAGAGCCTAGCTAAGCATGGTGGATGCACGACTAGGACTCCGAGATCTATCCCTTGAAATTTCAAAGGAAAATCTTTTCAGGAAAATTGAGAAGAAGCGTGTTCCATGCATCATGTATAGTGACTCAGGGTGCAACTGTGTGTAGCAGTTATGGTCCGCTAAGTGAATATCCATTCAAGCATGCAGTCGGTGTACCAAGGAATCACCTATTCAATAGTGCCTGTATGTAGTAGGCACTAACCAAGAGGATACCTAGTGGCTGACAGCTAATCCTACTAGCAACACATTGTGCATGGAACCATCTGAGGGGCTAGTGCAAGCCTATGTTGAAAGCACAGATGAGATGGAAGTGGTTCATCAACAGGTCTCCACTATTGATGACCAAGATGACTGGGGAATGCTACAAATTCTTGAGAGCTTCAAACAAGAGCCCTTAGAGCTAAATTCTTTATCAGCTCACTTGGAATATGCATTCTTGCAAAATGGCAAGCTAGTAATTATCAATGCTTCCCTTCCGCCTAAACAAAAAAAGATATTGCTGGAGATGATAAACAAATGGGTTGCTTCATTTGCATGGTCATATCCTGAGTTGACTGGAGTTGATCCCAAGGTCTGCCAACATCGAATCTATATTGATCCTTCCATGAAGCCATGAGGATAGCCACAAAGATGGTTGAATCCCAAACTAAAGCATATTGTAAAAGATGAAATCGAACAATTACTCAAGGCGGGATTCATCTATTCTGTTGCCAATAGCGAATGGGTTAGCCCACTCTTTATTGTGCCCAAGAAAGGTGGCAAGTGTAGGGTCTATATTGATTTCCAGTTGCTCAATATGGTGACCTTCAAGGATCACTTCCCACTCCCATTTGTGGACCAATTGTTGGACACAATCGTAGGACACCGTTACTACAGTTTTTTGGATGGTTATAGTGGTTATAACCAAATCCAAATAGCACTAGAGGACCAGGCCAAAATAATGATCACAAGTCCATGGGGTAATTTTTCATATAAGAAGATGCCCTTTGGCCTGTGCAATGTACCTGCGACATTCCAATGCCTTGTCCTAAGCATCTTCCAGCAACAAATCGGCAATGGTGTAGAAGTCTTCATGGATGAATTCTCCACCTATGGGGCCATGTTCGAGCAAGCCTTGGACCATCTAGAGCAGGTTCTAAAGAGGTGTGTGGACATCAATCTATGGCTCAATTGGAAAAAGATCCATTTAATGGTCCAAGAGGGCATTGTGCTAGGGCATCACATCTCACAAATAGGGATCAGCGTAGACCCTGAAAAGATCAGGGTCATCCAAGGAATCACCCATCAACCAAGTACCATCAAAGATGTTCAGTCATTCCTTGGACACACTGGTTACTACCGGCATTTCATTGAGCACTTCTCAAAGATCGTCAGGCTGTTGGTAGAACTTACAAAGAAGGACGCTCTATTCATCTCGACCAAGGAATGCAAGTCTGCATTCCAAGCGCTAAAATAGAAACTCATAGAAGCTCTAGCTCTACGGGCACCTAATTGGTCCAGACCCTTTGACATTATGACGGATGCCTCCAACTATGCCTTGGGATCCATGCTTACATAGTGTGACGATCAAAAATGTCCATATTATATCCACTGTGAAAGCCATAGCATTGTGGGTGCTTAGCTAAACTACAACACCACCAAGAAGGAGTTGATGGCGGTGGTGTTCACCTTGGACAAATTCCAGCACTATGTACTTAGATACGAGGTGTTTGTGCACATGGACCACAATGCTATCTAGTTCCTAATGAACAAACCAACGGTGAGCCCTCACATAATCTAGTGGCTAGTGATTCTTCAAGAGTTTGATCTTACCATGGTAGATTGGAAGGGAAGCAAGAATGTGGTTGCTAACCACTTATCTCGGTTGCGATGGGATGATGTAGAAGAGGAGGAGACCTTATCTGACCAGTTTCCAAACGAACTACTCTTCACAGGCGCAGTTGATCCTAAAGTACCCAAGGAATCCCCTTGGTTCAATTGCATCCTCACCTACCTCACAACCCAGGAGCTGCATAAGGAGTGGAACCATCGGCAGAAATAGTAGTTTCTCCATAGGGCTAAACATTTCATTGAAATCAACAACCACCTTTACAAGGTGTGCGTAGATGGCCTGGTTCGATGGTGTGTCCCTAATGATGATACACTGCGCATCCTCCAAGATGCTCATGAGAGCCCTTGTGGGGGCCACTATGTTGGATGCTGAACAACCATTAAAATCTGACTTGCAGGGTATTACTAGCCTACACTTTTCAGGGACACACAATGGTTCACCCGCTCCTACAAACAATGCCAATAGGATGGTGGAATGATGGCATGGTTGGAGGGACCTCAACAATGGATCCAGCCACTAGAGCCCTTCGACATCTAGGGTATCGACTTCATGGACCCCATCACCCCCTTGTCAAATGGAAAGGCATAAATCATCATACCTATGGACTACTATACAGAGTGGGCAGAAGAAGCATCCGTTGTCGACTATTCTTGCAACACCACTGCAAGATTTGTTCAGCAACAAATCGTTACCAAGTTTGGAGTGCCACGTGCACTCATTTCTAATAATGGGATGCACTTCACAGGTGTCACTTTTTGGAAACTCATGCACCTCTTAGGGGTAACACATAAATTTACAACACCCTATTACCCCCAAGCCAACGGGCAAGCCGAAGTCACCAATAGGGAGATCACCAAGATCCTTACCTGAACCATTAGCAAATACAGGAGGGATTGGAGTACCAAGCTCAACGATGCCCTATGGGCCTATCGCTCCACTTGGAAACTTCCTATAGGGTACTCTCCCTATGAGTTAGTGTACGAAAAGTTGCCAACACTTCCAATCCGAGCAGAACTCCGAACACTATCCACATCCAATGACCTCAGCCTTGACCTACTGCTAGCACAATGTGAATGACTAATCAATCTAAGTGTGCTAGATGAGAACTGATTAGTGTCCCTATTTTCAAATGAAATCCATAAGGTCTATAACAAGACACGACATGATCTTAGGATTTGGAAGATCGCATTTAGATGTGGAGATAAGGTGTTGTATTGAAATCCCTCACATGTATCCCAACTGACAAAGTTTCAAACACTATGGGAGGGACCTTATATTGTCTCCAAAACCTTTCCATCTGGGGCCTTGCTTATCCATAGACCTGAGGACCCCACCAGAACATAGTTATTCAACCGCCAATAACTAAAACCTTTCTATGAACTCCACGTAACCAGTGCCACCACCTTGCCATCACACGATCAACCACATTCCATTTTTCACATCTCCTCATTTCCACCTAGTCATGGGGGAGACCGTCATCCCTGTTGATCCATTTCACTACACCCCTCACCATTTTTTCATTTTTTGTTTTACACTTTTTTATTTTACACTTCTTTTTTTACATTTTTTTGTTTTACACTTTTTTGTCTTTCACCATCGTTCCTACATTTGCACATTCTTTGAACATATTTTCATTTTCTTTAATTATTTCTTGTTTCTTTGTACCTGTCTATTTTTTCATGTAATTGCTAAGACATTGTCGTATTGTCTTCAGGTGTCTGGCACGGTCGATTTTCATTACGATGGGTACTGTAATAGTCTTCCTCATTATCTGGCTCTCTCCATTGCATGGTTGTGCTTGGATTTTATGTTTTTTTTTTCACTTCATAAACTTGGTAGTGAGTCCACGTCATTCACCCATTCACCACTTCATGTTTTTCCTTCTATTAGAAACATGAAACCCCTTCACTTAAAAACATTTTAATTAATGTGTGACTTGTGTTGTTCCCAACCTCTGGGATGACCCAATGGTTTGAATCGGGTGTGACTTCAAGGGGAATGCTTTATTCATTGTTATGTTCTGTTCCATGGGTTGCTGGTGTGGCCTTATGGATTTCCTACCACTCCAAGCCTCTCACCATGGAAGCTTCTGGGAAGTTTGATCTTGCATGGTGTGGTCCTCTTGCAAAAAAAAATAAGAAGACAATTCAAAGCACACCCCTTGGTCGAATGCATGCAAACATGCATGGGTCTTCGCATGGTGTGGTTCCCCCGAACAAAATAAAATAAATAAATGAATCACTATGGGAATTCAAAGCACACCCTTTAGACCACATCTAACAGGCCACACGCACTCGTTATGGGACTTCCTTGGTCCCCTCTAACTTCATCCTATTTCAATTCCTTCTTCTCACCTTTACTAAAGTGGTGGTTCTTTGTGGGGTCATTCTTACTTCCTTGGGGGATGGCCGGAACTTCTTCTATTGCTGCGATGTCACTAACTGCGGATGGTTTTGGGTCTGACCTTAGGACAGGTTCTACTAGGTCACTTAAGCACAACCGCACATGAGGTTTCATGTGGCCAACACTTGGAATTTCCATTCTCTCCTCTCCCTCTGTTCCCACTTCTCTTCGTACTCACCTCACTACCCTTTTTATGTTTTTTGGGTTTGTCATGTTTTCTGTCAGCTTCTCATGCCTTGGCAAGTTCTCTTGGTTTGGGGTCTTAACTGGCCACACCAATTCTTGGCACTCAGGCCCACGGACCTTGGTGTTGAGGGTATGCAGGGGCTATGAAGGTTGTTTCCTGCTATGGGGATGACCCACCTACATATTCCTAGTTCCACCTGTTAAGCCTCCCATCCTTTGGATTTCTTGGTTCATTTTTTTCAGTGTCCCATCGTTCAATTTCTTCCTCATGGAGTTCTTTTTGAGTCCCGTTCTCCAATTTTGTCTCTTTTTTACACTCCATTACCTTCCTCATGCCCTCAGCCATGACTGGGCCTCTCACGTGCTTCAACTATCCCAATTTGATGTTTCAAATTCATCATTTCAAGTGTTTTATGGGTTGGTCAATGCTAGTCAATGGGTGTACAGGATTGCATATATGGGGCCCCGTATATGCAGTCCCTGCGTATACGTGGCCCCGTCGATGCATTGCCCAACCCCTATATATACACCCACTGCACTTTGCATTTTTAATCATTTGGAGTCCAAATTGGGAGGAGTTTTTGCCATTTTTTCTACCTAACCCTTCCCAATGCACCTACATTCCATCACGTGTCCGCATCAACCTGTCCTTGCCCTTTTACACAACCGGAGGTATGCTCTTAGTCATGGGGGTGGTGCCTTTGTGTAATTAATTAATTAGTTAATTAGTTGGTTAATTACGAAAAATTTGGCCCTAACCCATAAATTAATGTTCCAGAAGACTTAACGGTGTGCTTGTGACAATAACATAACTTGGTCAAACTAAGAAAGTATATACGAACCATCTTAAGCTACTTATGAATAGTCTAACGAGCAATTATGTTTGATTGCAGATGGCATGAAAATCGAGGCACCCAAGGGATGAAGGACCATCTCAACAAAGGGACAAGCGCCCATGCACGGGAAGGGGACAAGGTGTGCAACTTCTAGAACATGCAGATAGCTCTCATGCAACTGGGCCCTTCTGCGAAAGACCTGATGTGGAATCTATTCATCAGATTCCTGAAGAGGAGATTCTCAACGAGCAATCGCTCGGGGATGAGACTCCTGGGATAGCACCATGGATTGAGGTCACCCTAACCCAAGCCTACCTTGATGTTATCACATAGCACGAGATGTAGCGAATGGTCCTCAAAGAGCTAAATTTTGGACCATTCCTCGAGAACAAGCTAGAAGATGTGAGGCTCCAACTGCAGAACTCTCTGATGTGGCAAATCATCACAACCAGTGGTGAATGGTACTTAGGAGAAACTTATCTCTTCTAGACGAATAGACAACTAGGATCTAGAGTAACAATCAAAGACATTTATGTCTCTTACTCTTTGGAGGCGATAGCGTAGGCTCTGGGGCTGCCTAAAATTGGGGTAGATGTGGTAGAAATTCTAAAGCAGGCCGATCCAGAGGTAAAGGCACAATGGACCAAATGGTGCTATGGGGTAGAGCATAAGGAATTCAGCTCCTTGACCATGGTGGAGAGAGTGTACTCAAAGATTGCGTCTTACCACTTAAACCTAATGGTAAGACCCAGCAAAATCACTGGCTTCTCTACTCGTGTGTGTGTAGCCTTGAGTGGGAAATTTCCCATGAGTCTTCCACAACTGCTATTTTTGGAGATTGAAAAGAGATTCGCTGAGAACAAACATGGAAGATGAGCTTTCCCTTTTCCCTGCCTAATCCAAAAGTTGTGCAAATGGGTAGGGATAGCATGATATTCTAATGATGTAATTTGGTGTGCCCCAATTACCTCATGGCGAGAGATGATGAAAGATAAAACTCCTACCGCCACATAGAAAGAGGAGGAGTAGCAACCACCTCCACCACCTACACAAACAACACAGCTGGGCTCTCAAACCATGGAAGGATACATTTGCGAGATCTAGGAAATGCTCTTAAGCTAGCAAGAGCAATCTGGCAGGACTGGTGGAGGAGAAGACCCTTCGGTCTATCGCCCTACCATGAGCCACCTAGAGCAAGTGGCTCAATCAGTTAGCTTGCTTCAAAGGGTAGGGTCGATATTCTCCAGCACCTGAGCATAAGTTCCAATTAGAATAGATCCAAGCATCTAAGATGTATCAACCTCAACCCAATAATTCTTCCTTGAAATCTTAGTGAATGCTGCTACCTTCTCGGTATGCTTGGAAGATGGTGAAGAGGTGATGGTCCTGGTGATGTAGCACTAGGGACAGGAAGTTGTGGCCGAAGTGGTTGCTAACACAATTGCTACAGTTCTCAATGCACCGATAGCACCTATACCAAAAATTCATGGACTACAAGATGTACAGGTGTCTGCTAGAACTTCGCGTAGCAAGATTGATGCAATCCAACATGAAGAATTCTTGGACCGACTAGTGCAAACTAGGAAACCACTTCTAGATGTCTTCGACCTTCTGGACAACATTACTGCAACCCACTCAGAGCTGCTCTCAGCAACGGGCAAGAGCCTCATTTTGGAAGGGAAAATTGAAGGTGCTCAATTCGCTTGTCAAAGCTTGGCAACTGAGGTAGCCAATTTAAGGGCCCAGCTTACCGATCCAGCCATCCTCAACCACGAAATCACCAAAGATGAAGCTTTTCAACAGCTTCAACTTAAACTTCAGGTCGTTGAGGATGTCCGAGAGATGACAATCTTTGATAATTCCTTGGCAGATGCTCGAGCATATTACTTAGAAAAAGACTTGGCAGAGGTTCGCTAGGAGAATGTGTAGCTGGCCACGGAGGTTCATCGCCTGCATAATGTTGGTGCAAAGAACGAACACATGAAAGATTTGATCCACCAATAGTAGGAGGAGCTAGCCAGGGTAAACACTGACATAAGAAGGTTGGCTACTAAAAATTGAAATCTATCAATGGAGGAAGTTTGGGCATTGTGACAAAAGTCTACAATCGAAATTTCCGCTTGGAAGAACGAGGCCCTAAAATTCAAAAAATTCAAAAATCATTACAAGGACCAAGTGGGATTGCAGAAGGAGATAAATGAGAAACACATTCAAGTCACCAAAGCCAAGATGAAGCAAGCACTCCAACAGCTCCAAGAGGGAGGCGATATATGGCAATCTATCTTCGATGGGTTGAATGCCTACAACAAAGTAGAAATATGCCTGAAGGAGTTGTAGATTGAGGAGATGATAGAATATATGTAGTTGGCCAACCTTCGATATGCAAACATGGCTATGCTCCCAGCTGGGAGACCACGGTCAGAGTTAGAAGAGTAAGTGGCCACCTCTATTCCCTATAGAAGGGTGAGTTCCAAGCACATAAGGCAAAAAAATAGAAGCTAGCAATGGCCAGCACGGAACTCGAGGTCCTCCGCACAAGCTTTGAAGGACAATGTACAGTCGTTGAGGACCTGCCCGAAAGAATGAATGACTACCAGCAACTGCAGGCATCAATCTAAGTGTTCGACATTAAACGTAAGTATTTCAAAGCTTGGTTTGTCAACTTAAAAGAACTCCTTCCATTGTTGCTCTGCCCTTGGGAAGTTCCAGCTCCAGAACACATTGGAGAAGAAAAGAAGAAAAAATGAGGGCTCTCTTCGAGGCTTTCTGGCTGCCTCCAGAAGTTGCAGTTGCCACGTGGCAACCATCATTCATGCCGCCACCAACGCATGGGCCAGAGACTAGAGAAGGTCCATTAGAACCACCGCCCCCAAGGATTGTGTGATCTTCTCCAGCAATTTTTTGCATCATCCTACACAGCATAGGCTCCAGGACTAGCGAGGTGTTCAATTTTTTCTCTACACACCACCATTGAGGGAGGCGGTCCTCCTCTGTAACTCAGGAACTTGGTCAAATTCATGTTGTGTCATGTGTGTGTCATGTATGTTTTTAAGTTATGTGTGTTGTAAATAAGAATCCATACCTTCCAAATTGTAAAGTAACTCAAGGATGAGTTTTTGCTTAGTTGTGGGGGTATGATGAAGTGTCATTAAGTCAATGCGTCGACAGGGCCGTGTATACCTGGCTGCGTTGACACGGGCCCGTCAACGTAGCCTCCCTGCATCGACGTGGCCTCGTTTACGTAGCTACCTATCCTGGCCTATAAATAAGAGGGCCTTCCACCTCATTTAGGCACCTTTCAGTTAGTTGTAGCGAAGCTCTTGCAGTTTGTTCCTATAGGAGATAGAATATTTTCCAAGTGCCCACAGCAGGTGTAAGAAAAGTGATCGGCTCTTTATTCGAGCATTGATGTATCTAAGCCCATTAGCATGACGGCAATAAAGACAAACTATTCAAGCATTCCTTGCAGCATTTGAACTTAGCTATTTTATGCATTCAATAGTTTAATATGTTTATGATTTATTAGTTACATGTTAATTACTTAACATTTTGTTATTATAATTTTCATTACTATTGTTCATTCGTAGTTCTTAAAGGCCATAAGTACGGCCATCTCGAACGTAACTAAACCACTTGGTAAATCCAATGACACTTAATGTCTGGTAACCCAAGAGTGTTAGGAGATGCTCAGAATGTTCTTGGAAGATAGGATCAGATACTTATGCTAGGAATAGTTAGAATATAAGCTAGGATAATTATAGATTAGATAATAGTTTATTCCTTACTTTTCATACCTTAATTAGCCACCAAAAGATAATTAAAAAGATATAAAAATCATTAGCCTTAGCCTCACTTAACCATCGTAAATAGAACCTCACAAGTGAGATTAGGATGACAACAACCGTTCTAACCCAAGGTTTCACTGGTTAGAGTCTAGTGTATGTTAAGTGCTTACAGTTTGTGGATTTCAACTGAGTCACATGTGAATGCTCGTGATTCGTATGGTTGGGCGTAGGGGTAGCTAGCCGCTCATCAACTACTCATGATGGATGAAAAGTCTCCTCCTCATCAGCATCACTGCTAGTGCTAGGATGGCTCAATCTCTATGTATCCTCATCAAAGGACTTAACCTATTGTACAGAAGCCTACCTAGGATGAAGCTTCACTCAAAACTGAGAGGAAGTTGGTGGCATTAATAAAGCTCGAGACTGCTATACTAGTACCCATTAGGACATGGTCCCAAAGATGCTCTTCATAGCCCATTGCTTAAAATAACTAGGAGCATCAGCAGGAGGTGGAACTAGATCATGGTGCTCTAGCTACTACATGAAAGCATGATGCTTTCCTTAGAGATCAACTAGGGGTTCCTTTGGCTCTAAATCTAACTCCATCTCCAAATCATATGCATGTTAGGATCCAACTACTATAGAGTGCCTCAATAGAGTAGGAGCATCCTCCTTACTATAAAAAATAGGAGTAGTCACTTCCTCAAATACCTACACATCATAAGAATGTGGAATCCTAGCTGCATCCAAACTCTTACACAAGTAAGAGGTTCCTCCCAAGATTTTTGATGGCTCATGAAAAGGGCCAAAGAAGCTTCTTTAGTGATGAATTGATCTAAGCATTGGTGAATTTCAATCATCTTAACTATGAAGATGCTTCCTTCTTTTGTTTTGAAGGTCTAGTGCTAGGTCTTACTTTTGTTGCATGGGAAGCACTCCTTTTCTCAACATACTCACAGAGACTTCTATTTTCTTTAATTAAAGAAAACTTTGGAATAGGTACATCCCTCTAAAGAATCAGTCATAAGACTAATGAGGTACGGATGCCCAAGGATTCACTCATTTTCATAAAGACTCCAAATGTCTTAGTAGAGAGTATGCCCTAGATCCAATCATAAACTTGTAAGAAGACAATAGAGCACAAAACCCTAGGGTGGTAGCAAATAACTATAACAATATCCTTTCATCATGATGTTATAGAGAATAATTAGAGATAGGGTGGAGGCATCAGGAGTCATCTTTCTTTTGTCAATATGACCCTTATCAAAATACATGTCTCTATGAAAAAATACATCATAGAATTCATTGTGTCCTATGGGCATTATACCATTTGTGTAAATGTCATGCATGGTATCAATGGTTAACCAAAAGACATCAAAAATAGAAATACCTAGAATTACATTCACAACCTAAGTAAATACCTCAACAAAAATTCCCCCAACCATTGATGTAGATGCCCCAACAACAACATCAAAAATAATTATAAAATTCTCTAATCAACACCTCAAGAACTAGAAAATTCATGAAAATGAAAGTGGTCCATTTCAAAAGCTTGAAATAGTCTAGCAACACTTGTTGTCTATGAGATGGAAAAGCAGGAGCATGCTTAGAAATGATACTAGTGATTCAATTTTCCTCAAACCTATGTTGTGTCCTTATGCTATGAAATTTGGAAGTGTAAGAGGGCAACACACTACTGGAACTTCCTCTTGAATGTTTCTTGGATGATAGCCTAAACATTCCTTTCTTATTATGGGTCATCTATGATAGAATTTCTACAAATGATGGAGCCTAGTCATCTATTTGGGGTATATCTAAAGGAATATGATAAAAATGGGAGCTTTACCTTTCATAGTAATGGAGAATTGAGGGCTTTGAACAAAAAATAAGATATCTTTACCACATTTGGAATTCCCTATAGACATCTTTCTCACATAGTAGATGTCTTGCCCACAATGCATAAAAATTTAGAGGCACCTTTGTTTACCTAAAAATATCTTTTAAGAGATGTATTTCATTTTTGAAAGATGTCTTTTTTCAAAAGTAGGATGGGGCTTGGGAAAGGTTGCTAATGGGATGCAATATTGCATAGGCCACGATATCGCGTACGCGATATCACAGTCCATTGCCTTGTCTATAAATAAGAGGTAGCTTTCCCTTGTTTCCTCATCTAGATATAGAACTTAGCCAAACTCTTGCCATTTTATCATTCCAGAGTTAGAATAATTTCCATGTGCCCACAGTAGGAGTCCCAAAGTGAACGGATCTTCATTCGAGCAATCCTGTACCTGAGCACACAATTGTGTACAGCAATAAAGATAAACTTTTGGATAAACCTTGCAGCATATGGACTAAGCTAAATAGGACTTTAATTATTGTTAATGATTTAATGCTTTCTTAAGGACTTAATCTCTCTCAACCCTCAACTCTCAAAGTTAAGTGCATTCAGTACAACTGCTTCGAGCACATGCGTTACACTTGGTACTCCCAGTAACAAATAGCAGTTGGTAATCCCAGTAACATTTCATTGGTTCAGGGTGTGAACGGAAAGTGGGAATGGATACTGATGCTAGGAAAATTAAAGCTTAGTTAGTTAAAGTTAGTTACTTAGTCTCTTCACCCTTTCCTCTCTTAGCATAGGCAATAAAAACATAAAAGACATAAAAATCATATACCTCAAGTTCACTTAACCATACAACCATGACAAATACAAGTGAGCTTGGGAAGACAATGACTAATTAACCTTAAGTGTTCCATAAGGCACATAAGCACTTAGTCCTTGGAGTTCGACCAGATTGTGCATGTAACGCTCGTATTCATATGGTTGAGTGTAGGGGTACCTCGCCACTCATCATTGGCACCATTGTCGGGGACTTAGTTGTTTGTGCACTACGTAGAACATAGGAAATCATTTACATCATTGGGAGCTAAAAAAAACCCTTAGGGTTAATCAAGAGAAAAATAACATAACGATAAATAGCACATCAAACAAGACTAAAATGTCTTCTTCTCCACACAAAAGCACTTCA
>MNCI01029099.1:71487-82940 GCA_015680685.1 Gnetum montanum | reverse complement strand
CCTCGACGAGAGAGTTCAAAGCGAGGACGAGGGCATTCTAGGGAATCACAACATGGAAGAAGGGAAAGTAGGGAACCATGTAAGCATCACAAAATCCATGAGAGAAACGACCATGATGAACCCCTACTTGCAACCCAAAGCATGTTAGACATTATGAAGGTCGTTAGAATACCTACAAGGCTCCAAAAAGATAGTCAAATCAAGAGACTAGACGTGAATAATATCCCATGATTTGAGGGGGGATTCAATGTTGATCTGCAGAATCACTTACAAGCATTTCATGATGCCTATGCCTTGCAGAACATTAAGAACAAGTGGAAAAAATTAAAGTTGTTCCCAAGGATGCTCATAAAAGAAGTGGAATGCTAGTACCAGTCCTTACAGCTAGAAACCATTAGGAGGTGGAGTACGATGCTAGTAATTTTTAATGATAAATATCAAACATACTCCCGAGTGTCCAACTTATGAAAACAGATCCAAGGATGGAAGCAAGGAACTCATGAATCCTTGGATGCTACCATGGGCCAATATTATGCATTACTACATCATTGCCTAGGCCATAGGTATGCACAACGGAATCAACTATGCCATCTCGTAGATGGGCTAAGACATGAAACCAAGAGAACCCTTGGGACATATGCCCAAGGGAGATTATCTGAACTTAGGTCCCATGAGGTTCATAGATTGTTGGAGCAAGTACCCAAGGAAGAAGGAGAGTTACGTAAGAGAGAGAGCGTGGAAGAGTATAACTGTGATCCTTCCCTCCGAAAGAGAAGAGTCAGATTTTGCGAGGAGGAGGATGAGTCACCACTTAAAGAGTTGGTGAATAGAAAAACCTTGCAACTTCAAAAGTTAACAACCAAAGTGTCAGCTAAGGTAGATCAAATGTGGGACTCCTTAAATAGTAAATTCGAAACTGTTCTCAAAATTGTAGAGGAGTCTAAGGAGCGAAGTAGTGACCATGATAAGAAAAAGAGGAGAGACTTAGACCATGCACGTAACAAGGGTAAGGGGAAGATAACTATCAAAAATGAGGTTGTGGATTCCAATACAAATGATGATGGTGGATGTGAGATATGTTAGTATGACCATCCTAAGGGATGTTTCTCAATAATCTCACATCTGCAAGAGTCTAGGGTGTATGCACTCAACTAAAAACTTAACAAACGACAAGCACCCTGAAGGTTACCTTATCCCCAAGGTAGTTTCACAAACCGCTAACATATTATCCAAGTGGAACTCCATAACAACCTATTGAACAACACTAGTAGTGGAAATACCCACAGTCATGGGGGATGCCACCGCCAAGGCAATAATATTCTTACCGGCAACGAAATCCATATGGCTACTACGTGCAGCAGCCAATCTCTCCACATGACTCTGTTGGTCGTGTGACACCACCACGTCACTAACAAGCTCAGGAGTATTATAGGACTCTCTCTCCTAGGAGAGACACACCACACACATACCATCCTCCGAACCCATCTGCAACTCTTACACCGATAGCTCCACTACCATCCGCTCTAGGAATGCAAGGGAAACTCCCCACTCAACCATAGCAACACAATGTTGTGAGAGCTGTAAACCTTCAAACTGCTACTAGTTCTGATAACCGTACAAGGAGAAGACCTTTCTTCAGAACCAACATCCCAGACAAGCTCTCACAACCACAAGCGGTTGAGTCTATGACCACTCCTCCATCAAGGCTTCGGAGCTCCCTTCAAACCAACAACAGAGCTCAATGCACACGGTTANGCGGCAGTTTGTGGGGTTTCTGTGCACAACGAACCAGCAACGTCAACGGCTACAGTGGCGTGGAGGGATGGATGCAGCAATGTTTGTTGGCCTGGCCATAGATTTACGGTGGCCATGGATCGTTCTGTAACACCGTGGTCTTCATTTTCCTTTTGCTGAGTTCTGCATAATTTTGAACACTCGGGCGTTGCTAATTTTTGATTAATTCTTATTTCTTTTCCAATGTTGATACAACCGAATTTAATCCATCGGCAACTTTTTTCTTTTACATGAAAAACGTACTTCCTTCCTTGCCATAGTACCATTTTCTGATTTTATCAATAAGATAATTTGGCACCTTTATCTTTTATTCAGAAGGCTTTAGCATCATCATTTTTGTTTACCAGTGAATCAATCTTCTAAAAACAAACACCCATGAACCTTCAACACTAAAGCTGTAATTTACCCATAACCATAGATTCCTCCAATATTTTGAATAAAATATTTTAACTGCTCCATGGAATGGCCAAATGTGCCAACAGATAGCTAATAAAGAGAGAAACTCACCAACATGCATGGAACTAACTGGGGGGAACAACTTGCAATCACAACGAAAGCATAGATACATTGGAGCATGAGCATCGCCAACTTCCAACCCTTAATCTGAAAACATCAATTAGGAGAAGTTGGACACTTCTAAAAAATTTAAACAAACGCTCATTATTTTGGATCTCTCCCTTTTAATTCAGTCATGGGGCACGTGGCCACCTATGCTAATTAATTAAGGCCCTCAATTCCTTTTTAAAGTTCTTGTTTTACACATTTTTGTTTTAAAAATTTATTTAACTTTTCTTCTTTTTTGTTTTGCAACATCATTCATACTTTTTCTTTTATTTGTGTGTGTGTGTGTGTGTGTGTGTGTCTGTGTGTGTTTATCCATTTTGTTAAGTTTGTCACCTAATAAGTGCTCCTGATGATGGTATGAACTGTATTCTATTGGTTGCTAATGTTTGTCTTTTACCTTTAAGTTATGATGTTGATACTAAGGTATGGTTCTTTTAATACAGTAGGCAATGAGTTCACATCATCCACACAACCATGAAATTCTATGGTCTCTTGGCTTGGAACTGTACAATCCCTTTCTTTAAATTAATAAGAACTATCAACGAATCGGTGACTGGGCATTTCTCAAACTAAGGAAGGACTCAAGGATTGAAAAGGGTGTGACTTCAAGGGAACTTGATGCATTTGTGTTGGCCATTCTCTTGGGTGCTTGGATGTTTTCTTCTTGATTTTTTCTTACCATTCTGATGTTACTCCGATATCGGGAAGCTGAGAAAATAAAAATAATAAGTCTTTTCATGGTGTGGTTCTCACGCAAAAAAATAAAAACAAGCAGTGGGAATTCAAAGCACACCCCTTAGATGAAATAATCACTTGGGCTACAAGCACTAGTTATGGAACTAAAATAAAAATTTTCCGCCTAACTAAGGCCCTTCTCACTTCCTACTTCCTCATCTTTCATTTTGTTGACATGGTGGTGACTCTTTAGGTGAAGGCATTCTTGTTACTTCAGTAGGATGGATTAACCAAATGTATTAATGCGAAGTCACTGGATGTGGATGGTTTGAGGCTAGATTTGGAATGAGATCTACCAAGTCACATTAATCATTAATACACAAGAGGGATGTACATCATCTTGTTCTTAAGACTCCATTCCATTCTCTTCTTTCCATCCTTCTTCCTCCATTATTCACCTCATTTCCGGTTATATCAGTATTCTATATTTTGGCTGACGCATTGTTTTCTTCTTGGTAAATTCTTGTGGTTAAGACTTCAACTCTTGCTTCCAAATGACATTTCCAGAGCCCATGGACTCTTTGAATGTGGGAATTTTAGGGCATTAAGGGCATGAGCCTACTTTGGGGAGGACCCACTGGCATTCCTCTTTGGTACATTAGTTAATTTCTTTCCCTTAAACATTTTCGCCATCAATTTTCATTTTGTTCATTTCCATATCTGACATCCATTTCATCAGCATTACAGTTGTCTCTTTTTCTCCATCATTCTTATTCCTTATATTTTTCCATTCCTTCGCTACCGGAGGCTCGCGATTAGTCATGGGGGTCGTGGTCCAATTTTTTTGATTTTCTCCTAACCCCTACACCTTGGGTAGTCATCATTAGTATGTCTTCAGAATCTACATTAGCCATATCACAATTTAGCCAATGGACCTTACACTCAGGCAAGGTATCAACTACATTACGATTCATTTACCCCTGCTAATATGCAACTATGTTGTGTGTGTAGATGGCAATCATACAACAATGGATTGGATCTGGAGGAAACACTTGGAATGGATTGGTGCTGAAATAGCTATACAAGGAATAAGATCGATGGCATGCTTACGAATAAACAATGAAAGGTGCAATCTTGGCGTTTGCAGCAACAAACTTCTCTCTCTCTCTCTCTCTCTCTCTCTCTCTCTCTCAGCTACCAAATAAGTTTGGATGTCAAATGTACATAGTGTACATAGTGTCTCTTTTTGTCATGTTTTGTAATGATGATCCATTCACATGTCACCCCATCTACCATTAGTGTTATTCAAGTCAATAATCCCATACCTTCCCAATATTTTGTAAGGAACTCAAGGACGTATTTTCATTTAGTCATGGGGGTATGATGGGATGCAATATCTCATAGGCCACGATATCACGTACGAGATATCGCATCCGCAATATCACGTCGACTCCTACGATATTGCGAACGAAATATCACAGTCCATCACCTTGTCTATAAATAAGAGGTGACTTTCCCTTGTTTCCTCATCTAGATCTAAACCTTAGCCAAACTCTTGTCATTTTACCATTCCAGAGTTAGAATAATTTCCATGTGCCCACAGTAGGAGTCCCAAAGTGAATGGATCTTTATTCAAGTAATTTTGTACCTGAGCACACAATTGTGTACGGCAATAAAGATGAACTTTTGGATAAACCTTGCAGCATATGGACTAAGCTAAATAGGACTTTAATTATTGTTAATGATTTAATTTTTTCTTGAGGACTTAATCTCTCTCAACCCTCAACTCTTAAAGTTAAGTGCATTCAGTACGACCGCTTCGAGCACGTGCGTTACACTTGATAATCCCAGTAACAAATAGCGTTTGGTAATCCCAGTAGCATTTCATTAGTTCAGGGTGTGAATGGCAAGAGGGAATGGATACTGATGCTAGGACAATTAAATCTTAGTTAATTAAAGTTAGTTACTTAGTCTCTTCACCCTTTCCTCTCTTAGCATAGGCGATAAAAACATAAAATACATAAAAATCATATACCTCAAGTTCAGTTAACCATACAACCATGAAAAATACAAGTAAGCTTGGGAAGACAACGACTAATTAACCTTAAGTGTTCCATAAGGCACATAAGCACTTAGTCCTTGGAGTTCGACCAGATCGTGCATGTAATCCTCATATTCATATGGTTGAGTGTAAGGGTACCTCGCCACTCATCAGTTGCCAATAGACTATAGTCTTAATAAACGCTTATAAAACTAGACAAAAACTTACCTCTACTTACCTACTCTAATGTCGAAATATCATGATGGTCAAAGAGCTAGAGAATGAGTTTCTTCTTTTGAGGTCAACCAAACTTCTCCAATGTCCAAGGATTGACTTCCTCATATGAATTTGTTGGTGAGGGTATCTTGATTCCCCTATTCCTACCATTTAATTATCCATTCATTCCTTATTGCTTTGGTTTTTTAAGTTGACATCTAATCTTCCTTGAGATCCTACACAAAAACGTTTCTCGGTGCACTTTGATAAGACCATGGAGACCTATGATATGACCATTTACTTATATGATAATATTTAAGATTGTAATACCATTGTTTATGTCCTAACTTATGATAATAATAGCACCTAACCTTCCTATGGTAGTATGAGTGATTAGAATAATCAAACCTTTCAAGAAATTTTTGAGAAATGGGTACTTCCTCTAATTTTGATGTGCTAGTTTTTTCTTTCAGAGGATCATTTTATTGGGATGTGTTTATAGGTGATAAAGTTTCTTAGCTATAGCATCCCATACCACTCTTATCATGTAGACTTCTTCCTTGTCCTAAGATCATTCAAAGGGATTCCTTTCTCTCTATCAATCTTTCATTTATTAATTTGACATCTATAACTTCCACTTTATCATGTTTTAAAGATGACATTAGCTTTTCATTCTCAACCCTTAGGTTAGAGAGTTGTTTAGAAAGATCAAAAAATAGTCAAATTCAACAATGATATTTCCTAATCTTTAGAATTGACTTCTTTATTCAACGTAGTGCAAAGACTTTGAAATGATAGAAGTTCATTGCATAAAAGGTCAAACCTTTCATCATCATTAAGATCATCATCTGATGAATCAACATCATCATCAATGAGGATCATGTAGATGAGATGAGACTCTTTTGCATGGTCCTCCACTTCTTCCTCAATCTACTCCCCATCATCCCAACTTGTATAGAAGTTGGTTTTCTTTACTTCTTCAATGGACTTGTTCTTAGGCTATAAGCTGAAATTGCTACAACATTTAGAGGCCATATGGCCTCTTCCTTCATAAACCAAACATTCTACAGAAGAAAATTCTAAGCTATAATTCAAAAAATTCTTACCTATTTCTTTACCTTTGAATAAATTGAATGTTTACTAATGTGTTCCTTTCTTCCTTCTCATTATTAGCCTTTGTAGCTGCTTCATGAGAAAGCAAATCTCATCTTCACCATTCTCCTCATGCTCATTCATCTCCTTCTCCTTGGAGATAGTCTTTAAGGCAATGCATCTTTCTTGGATAGATCCTTTGCTTATGAGATTCATCACATAAGCAATTAGAGGACTTTGAAGTTCTTCCAATTTTAGAGTTGAAAAATCTCTAATTTCTTCCATTTCCATGACCTTAGGTCTAAATTCCATTTGAAGAGTTCTAATCATCTTAATGATTACATTACTTTCAAGAAATTCTTTACCAATACCTCTAATGGCTACAACAATATCATTAGCTATAGAGAAGTAATCTTTTATCTTTTCACCTTCTCTCATTTTAAGCTTATCATATTCACTTTGCAAGACTAAAAATTTTGATTTCTTAACAATAGAGGTACCCTCATAAGTAGATTCTAAAATTTGCAAAACTTCTTTGGCTAGTTTAAATCCTACTACTTTATTAAATTCAAATTTATTCAAAGCACACTATACATAATGTTTTGCTCTAGAATCATACATGAACTTATCTTTATCTTCTTGTATCCATTTGTTACGAGGCTTGATAATGTCAATGGACTTGTCAACAAGGGGAGTGTAGCCTTCAAGGATTGACAATGGGTTCGAAGAACCCTTGCATTCTAGCTATCCAATAGGTGAAGTCAAATCTGTCGAACATGGATGGCTTTGTGTAAGATGTTCCCTCCATTTTTCACTCTTGAAGTTGATAATGAGAAAGAAGAGTACCAAGCTCTAATACCACTTGTGGATCATTGAACTTAGAAGGGGGGGATGCAAAATTTTTCCAAATTCAAATTCTTTGAACAAAGCACACACATAAAATTTAATGTGGTTTCCCAACTTCAAGAGTGAACAAATTGATGGAACATCTTATACAAGGCCACCTATATTTGATCGATTCAACTTTTCCTATTGGAATGCTAGGATTGAAGGTGTAACGATGGAAAATGTCGGTAGCTGGAATACCAAACAAAATCCGTGTACACAGTCTTAACCATGGATCCATGCGAGGGCTGTGCTAGAGAAAACGAATCTGCAGTGCCCTGAACGGTCTTGTCGATCAGACAGGGACTTACTAAATCAGTAAATCGACGAAGATTATAGGCATTTCGTGGAATGATCTGATTTGATGAATTGTGAAAAGAGAGAAAAATGATGTAAATAGATTGCAATAATGACAACGTTAACTCGAAAAAGGGAATCGGATCTAACAGAAATGCATGACTTCAAGATTTATACTTTGACCTGAAAGGAACTAGTGTTTTGTATACAAAGTTACAATGGGAAGACTCCGATTATCTTGTGTGGAACATACACAAAATAATAAGAAAACTGTTTAACAAGGAGTGCAGAATGGAGCTCAGTCTACCTTATAAGCCAAAGATGGAGTGCAAGGAAGCTCAAGCTCGGATGCCTATCAACTAACTGTGTTTGGCCAATAGATCTTGCCAACCGCACCAGATGATCTCACCATCTCTGCCCTATCTTCTTCGCTCTGGATAGTCTCTACTCAAAACTACCAAGGATCATCGATGGGAGAACTGTATTTTCACCAAAGGGTATGATCGCTCTTGCTGCCAAATGCTCCAAATAAATGTCTCTTGCTTCTGCTCAAGGATGATAACTGCCAAAAGTTGAAGATGCTAACTGCTGCTCTCCTTTCAAAAAATGTCCCAAAGTGCCCCCCAAAAAGTCTCTCTTTTCTTCGCCAACTAAGGTATTTATAATATGCAAAAAAGGCACGACCTTGATGACACGTGTCTTGAATTTTCCGACAACCGTTGACTTGACGAACTGGCTATGTCATGTCACATTGCGACGTACGCTGTCAACACTTTGCTGAAGCTGCTTCATGATTACGTACAAATACGCTTATCAGCGTATTGCGCGTATGGATAACAAATGCGTAACTACTTTAGCCGGCTTTACGCCGTATTTCACTTGTTTACGCTGTGTCGCATGGTAGAGCATAACAAAGCATGGACATAGTGAGTCAGGCTATTTTACGCTCATTTACGCAGCAAAGCATAGTGAAGCGTAAAACATGATTAACCTGATGATAAATTACGCTGACTTACGCTGCGTAGTGTAACGAGCGTAAGGTAATTAATCTGCAAAAGAAAGGGGCCGATCTGTCGCACTTCCCTTGGACTTTCCCTTTGACCTTTTTGAAGCTCGTTATGCTGCCTTGCGTAACAGAGCGTAAACCTGACCCTGGACAAAAGACTTAGCAGGATATGTGAGAACTTGCATATTACGCTGTTCAAGCCTTAAACTTCACCAAATCTGCTAAAGTAAGTCACCTTCTGATGTTAGACTAAGTGAAGCAGAATTACACCATGTGTCATTACACTATGTTGCGTAATGTAGCGTAAAAAATAGAAAACATAGTAAAAATTGGAATTTGTAAGGAAGTTGGAGACTTGATGCCAAGCGCCGTTTCGCCTTGCTTTGCCTTGTTCTACCTTTCGAAATTCTGTCACAGACTTTTGCCTGAATCGTGAATCTTCGCCTGAGGTCGATTCACAATTCTCACGGTGTTTCAATGGCCCCTCTTTGTTGACGATTAGAGGGCTTGCCCGAAAGATGTCAACAAAGAATACGAAACACCAGACCGATGAAAGTACCAACAACGTTTATCAACAGGTACTCAAGTATCGCCTTGTCAACATAGAGGAGCAGAGATGAAGGAAACGAGAGATGGAATGGTATGGGAGGAAACAGGTTCGGGGAAGACGCAAATGAGGTTCAGGGAAGACAGAGATGCAAATGGGCAGGGATAGCTTTTTCACGCATAAGCAAATAGGCTTTCTCCTGTGATTGCGTTTACATGGAGTTATGCCATCATTTTGTGTTAAAGGAGGTTGCATAGACGACTTGTGTTGCGTCTGCGCGGCCTGGGTGAGATGTGTTTCACCCATTTGGCCGACCCCTGCTCTCTCTCTTTTTTTCGCGTCCACTAGGTGAGTTGTGTTACGCTGGTTTATGGACTTCATTACAATGCAGATGCGGAAAGCGTGTGCAGCATATGTGCATTGTGCGTACGGGAAGCAGATGGGATAGTTAAGGATAGTGATAAGAGTTAGGGGTAAGATTATGAGGGACACAGGGATGTGCCCCTCCGAGTGGACAGGCCAACTTAAGCAACTATCTCAAAACACTATCGGTATTACACCACTCAAATGAACGCACCTTTGGACGATGTCTTAGTAACAAGTAACCTACAACCAAAGAAGAAAACAGAGGATACTATACTGCCTGAAATCGTCTGTCTCCGGCTGGAAGGGAAAACAGAGGCTGTGGGATCGCGGGACAGGTACAGAAGACCCTGCCTTCTCCTGAGGGTGAGCTGGAATGCAACGGAGGAAGAGTACCTTGGGTGGTCCGCATGCGGATCAGACAAGGATTTCCCCGTGCGTACGCAAAATGCTATACGCTAGGTTATGCGTAAACGGCGTGCAAGTGTAAACAAAGTGCAAAAATAGATACAAACGGAGCGTGAGCGTGAACAGGCGTAAACGATGAGTGGGCGAAATTGACGTAAAACTGTAAAAGAACTTATGCAGCAAATGAAACAATGGTATTACAAAGTCAAAGTACAGTGCACCGGTCTAACGCAGTTGTGCGGGAACACAAGGCGGATGAAAAGCCCCGGCATACATAGGGATGACTCGGTCAGTTTGCAGGGCGAGCGGAGCGTAAGAGACTAGATCCGCAGCATGTAGGGCTTCCCAGCATAAGAAGGTTTTCTGCTCTTTTACGCAACATAAATGTTCTCTGGTGTGCTCCGGGATTTTTCCAACCGTCTAGATGAAGTAGAAAAATGGGGGTTTTATACAGGTTGTTACGCTAGACTCGGGATGGGAGACACGTGGCGCGTTGCCCGGGTGCATACACTTTACAAATATACAAAATGTTACAATTGCTGGGCGTATACGCCACATCAGGTCGGCGTATACGCTGAAGATGCTGAGCGCTGGGCGTATACGCTGATGAATGTTGGGCATACACGCCGGGCGTATGGATGCTAGGCGTAAACGCCAGGCGCGTACGCCGAAGGATGTCCACTTGCTTCAATCCTTGCTCTTCGGTGTTATCTTCATCCTGTCATTGGAGGTCTTGTCGTCGAGCGTGTGCATCTGCAGTACCTGGGCGTGTACGCCGGAGAGCTGGGCGTATACATTGGAGTGTCGGGCGTATACGCTGGACGTATACGCTAGAATGCTAGGCGTATACGTTGTATGCTGAGCGTATACGCTGTATGTGTGATCTTGGGGTATACGCTGGAGTGTATACGCTGGCACCAAAAACTAAGTGTTGCGATCATGCAGCCGGCGTCGTTCGTGAGTTCCAAGGTCCTGTTTGATGTCGGACAAGTACTAAGCCCCAAATTTTGTGGTGTTTCATTGGCCCCTCTTTGTTGACGCTTGGAGGAATCGATCCAAGAAGTGTCGACAAAGAAGTGCAAAACACCACAAGCAACTCGATAGAGACGTTATCTGCTGCTACTTGGACGAGACGTCATCGTACCGTGTGCAGTAGTACATGGGATTGGGATAGTGAAGTTTGTAACTGTTGGGAAGATAGAGATCGTGGTGAACACCCACGGGATTTGCTGTGGGCAGAGGATGTTTCGGTATGCGGCATGCTGATCCTTGTCAATGGCCAGGTTTTAGCAAACTCGGAGTGCAGACATGCGGTGTGCGTTCTTTCACGGAACAAGGCTCTTGGTTATTTTTCAAGAGAACTTGTTGGCGAGGCCAAAGCCACGGGAGGATGTGTTACATTCTTTGGAAGAGCAGGGCTCATGTTTAATGTTCAGGGGCAACCTGCTGGAGGAGCCAAAGCCACGCAACTGGATGTTTTTTGAGTGCTTTGAACATGAGTACTGAATCACTAGATGTTGAATGCTTAATGCTTGGACTACTAAGAGGCCCATGAGTAATCCTTC
>MNCI01029099.1:44195-57954 GCA_015680685.1 Gnetum montanum | reverse complement strand
CATCTTGACATCCATTTCATCGATGTCTTAGTTGTCTCTTTTTATCAATCTTCTTGTTTTTATTCTTTCTCCATTCTCTTGCTACTAGAGGTTTGCAATTAGTCATGGGGGTACGAGGCCCAATTTTTTCGATCTTCTCCTACCCCTACACCTTTGGTAGTCATCATTGCTATATCTCCAGATCCGTATCAACCATACCACAACCTAGCCAATGGACTTTCACTGCAGCAACGTATCAACTACATTGAAATTCATTTACCCTTGCTAATACAAGACTATGTTGTGTGTGCAAATGGCAATCATACAACAACGGACCAGATCTAGAAGGAACTTTTGGAATGGAGCAGTGCTGGAAGTAGTTATGCAAGGAGCAAGACTGATGGTGTGCTTACGGACGGACAATGAAAGGCACAATCTTGGTGTTGGTAGTAGCAACACTTCTTTCTCTCTCTCTTTCTCAAGCTGCCAAATGAGGCCTGATGTCAATATAATAAGGTGTTCACCTTTGTTGTCATGAGCACCAGTTTTGTCAAGTCTTGTAATGATGATCCATTCACATGTCATCCCATTAGTTCCATTGAGTCAATAATCCCATACCTTCCCGATATTATTGTAATGAACTCAAGGACAAGTTTTCATTTAGTCATGGGGGAATGATGGGATGTGATATCGCATGGGCTGCGATATCGTGGCCGTTGCGATATCACATCCTTCGCGATATTACGCATGCGATGTCGCGGTGCATTGTCATATCTATAAATAAGAGGAGGCTCTCCCTTATTTCCTCATCCTAGGCTAGACAGTAGGGAAACTCTAGCAGATTGATCACTCCAGAGATAGAATATTTTCCATGTGCCCACAGTAGGAGTCCTAAAGTGAATAGATCTTTATTCGAGCAAACATTGTACCTGAACACAAGTTTGTGTACGAAAATAAAAACGAGCTTCTTGGATAAACCTTGTAGTGCATGGAATAGGATTTTATTACTGTTATTTATTACTTGTTATTTATGATTTGNTGCATGGAATAGGATTTTATTACTGTTATTTATTACTTATTATTTATGATTTTTTATTTACTACTTTCTATCTCAATCCTTCTCTCCTAGTTAAGTGCCTCAATATGACCACTTCGAGCACATGCATTACGCGTGGTGATCCTAGCAACGATTAGCGTTTGGTAGCCACGGTTGCATCGGTTCAGGGTGTGTACGGTAAGTGGGAACGGATGCTGACGCCAGGTAATTTAGACTTAGTTCATTAGTTAGAGTTAATAATTAGTTCCTCAACCCTTCACCTTGTTAGCATAGGAGACAAAAACATAAAAAGCTATAAAAATCATATACCTCAAACTTACTTAACCATACACCGTGAAAACTACAAGTGAGTCTGGGAAGACAACGAATGATTAACCCTAAGTGATTCATGGGGTGTGTAGGTACTTAGTGTGCAGAGTTCGACCAGATCACACATGCTACACTCGTATTCATATGGTTGAATGTAGGGGTATCTCACCACTCATCACATACGATCTGGTCGAATTTTACGAACTTTATCATTTCTAGTTCACTAGCCCTTTAGGAAGTGAATCTAACCTTAAAGATAATTATTGTCCTCCCAATTACACTTGTGATGTTCGTTGGTATGGTTAAGTGTAACTGAGGCATCCGATTATTATAATTTTGTATTTCATATTGTGGGTGCTTGAAATGTAGATAAAAATAAGTTTAATTAACAAATATAAATGACTAATTAACTAATCATTTAACTAATCCTAACATAAGCATCCGTTCCTACTTTTCATACACATCCTGAACCCACATATCCACTGCTAGGTGACCAAATGCTACGCTACTAGGCATACCAAGCAATAATGTTGTTGGGATTACCAAGTGAATATGTGTTATGCTCTAAGTGGTCGTACTTATGTATTTAATTTATCTAGCTTAATAATCTCATTAACTTAACTGTTGAAAAATAATTGCGAAATAATTGAGAATAAGTAACAACTAATTGAAAATATTGAATGCATAAATAAAAGAGCTAATATATCCAAAGCGTTGCAAGGTTTATCAGAAAGCTCATCTTTATTACGACACACTATCTTGCTTAGGTATAATAATTCTCAAATAAAGATTTGTACACTCGATGACTCTTGCTATTGGCACTCAGGGAAAAAATTCTAACTTTCAAATGGAAAAAATGCAAGAGATTCGCTACTACTAAGATTTGGATTTCCCATAAATGCGGTTGGTAGGTGTGTGTTTATAGGTGATGGATAGACACTACATCAATGAGGACATTGTTGACACATGTTGAAATGCATTGACGGGGCCACGTGAATGAGGCCTCACGAATGTGATTGACTGTGTCGAAGAGGCCTCATTAACATAGCCAACGAATGATGACTCATCATACCCTCACAACTAAATGAAAACTCATCCTTGAGTTCTTTTACAAAATTGGGAAGGTATGGGATTATTAAGTGTATTTTGTTTCAACAAAAAAAACTTGACTAACTTGACAAAAAATGGAGTGCCTGATTATATGGATCAGCACATTACCAAAATGGTGGTGTTCAGGACACAAAATTGAACACCATGACACAACTCATTAAAAATTGGACAACATGTTTCTCAATGATGTAAAGCTTGTTGGAGAAGATCAAATGGTCCTAGGAAATGGTGGTTCTTAAGGCTTTAAGGGACCTTCTCCAGCTTCATGCACTAGCAGTGGTTGAGGCTGTGGTTGTCTTGCTACTACTGCAACTTTAGGTGGGAGGCAAAAAATATCTAGAAATGCTTTCATTTTATCCTTACTCCTAGGAGCATGCACTGTCCATGTAGCTTTCCCAATGTGGGTTGGAACAGGAACCTCCCAAGGACATGAGATCATTGGAAACAACTCTTTGACATTGACAAACTAGGTAGCTAAATACTTGCATTCAATGTCAAATGCTCACACTATGTTCTTTAGCTCCTAGTAGTTATTCATCCATCTAGCTAGGTCATCGATGATGGATCATTGATTTGTGAATTTCCCTTTGAGGACTTCATGTTCAGCATTAGTAGTCTCAAGCTTTTGCTTGGTGTCCTTCTGGTGTTTGAACTCAACCTCATATAGTAGATATTAGCTAACCACTTGCTTCTCCAAATTTGACTATGGTTGTCTAGCTGTTAGCATTGCTAGGTTTGTGTAATGAATATTGGCCAACTCCACATACTTTGTCATCTCTTCGATCTGTAGCTCCTTCAAGTAGATCTTTGCTTTGTTATAGGCATCAATCCCATCAAGGATGGGCTACCACATTTCACTTCCTTGCTAGAGTTGCTGGAGGGCTTCATTTACCTTAGCCTTTGCCATTTGGATTTTTTTTCATTAAGTTCCTTTTGCAAGCCAACTTGGTCACTGTAGTAATTTTTCATCCTCTCAAACTCAAGAGCTTCATTTTTCTAGGCAGTGATTTTGATGGTAGACTTTTGTTGCAAGGTGCGTACCTCCTCCATTAACAAATTTCAATTCTCCATGGACAATTTTCTTAGTTCAGTGTTGACTTTGGCTAGCTACTCTTGCTATTCATGAATAAATTCTTGCATTTAATCTCTTTGAGCATCAACATTTCAAAGGTGATGATTTTGTGTAGTTGGTGCTTCATTTTCTTGGTGCATCTGATTTAATTCATTTTTAATGGAATGCATTTCAACTTCTATCATGGACTATTTGAATATGGAAATTACTGCTTCCTCCTCAGCCTTTTGAAATCGTTCCTAAAGTTGTTTGATAGCTTCATCTCTTATCATTGTCAGGTTGAGGATTATTTTCTCTATAAGTCAGAAATGAAGTTTAGTAATCTTTGTGGCCAAGCATTGATTTTGCTCTTGGGTTGTTTCTAGTTGCCCCTCCAAAATAATGCATTTTCCCCTTACATTCAACAACTTCGACTGGGTTGTAGTGATGTTCTCTAGAAGATCAAAGATATTTGGAGTTGGTTGCCTACTTCCTACTAGTCATTCCAACAGTTGTTCGTGTTTGGCTACATTCAATTTTTCACTGACTATGCCTATGAACATCTACATATCTTAGAGTGTAGATACATCTGGTACAAATGCTACCAATGCATTTAGTGCTTCATCTACATAGTCAGCTACCACTTCTACCACTATTTCTTGCCCTTAGTGTTGCATCATCAAGATAGTTGCCTCTTCACCTTCCTCCAACCTCATCGAGAAAGTGATGGTATTCCTAGAGATTTATAGGAATAGATGATGTGTTGCTAATGATACCATCACCTCCTAAGCATTAGGATTTTACCTCAAAGGTATCTACATTCTTTAGGTAGATAAAATGGAACCACCCCTCTCCATCTGACTAATTATTTGAAACACCTCATTAAGATGATTGATTGTTGGTCGATACATAGATGGATCCCCCCACTCATTTTTACATGCTGCTTGATGAGTGGAGAGGTACCCCTACACTCAACCATACGAATACAAGCATTACACACGTGATCTAGTCAAACTCCGCAAACAGACTAGTTGTGGTATCTAGACAGTTATCCTTAAGTCACAGTTCACTGTCTTCCCATATGGACTAGTGTTAACTTTGTCACGTATGGTTTAGTCCAAAGTGAGATGTATGATGTGTTTCTATGCTAATGCTACTCTTGAAGGCAATGGAAGATAATATTAACTAAGCTAAGAGAGAAAGGGTGAGACAAAATCTAAGCTAACCTAAGTGCAATGAGTATCCATTTCTCAATCATGCGTACACATCTTGGACTTCATGTATGACTACCACTGGGATTACCAAGTGTAGATCCTAGGTACGTTACTGGGTTACCAAGTAGTCACACTTAATTGCTCGTAATTAAGTCATACTCATTACACATTTTATAGGAGTTTATGGTAAGAAGGTATTAACTAAGAAATTAGTAAATAACAATTAATTAAATAATTAAGCTAAGTGAATGCTGCAATGATGAAGTAATCTCAATCTTTATTTTCAGTCATGTGCGTGTCCAAGTATGTCACACTTGAATAAGGATGTCGTACAATTACAATCACCACATTGCAGACATACATTGGGAGGAAAAGGATTGAGAGGAAAAATGAAAACTAAAATCAAAATAATTTTAAAAATGACTAACTCCCTATTGAAACTGTTTACCTCTTATTTATAGATGAGGAGATAGGTTGATATATTGTTGTTGACGCAATATTGCAGTGAACAAAATTACAACTCATCATACCCCCACGACTGAGTGAAAACTTATCATTGAGTTATAGTGAGAACAAGCTTCATTGATTACATAGTGGATAGGTACGAGATTATTGGATGGTGAAAATGGATTTATGCCACAATGTGGAATTAAGAAAAAATTAAGATACAACACAACGACTATGCTACAACTACAAAATTGGTGGAACTCATGTAGTTCTTGGTGGTGGTGGCTCCTCTATAGGTGCTTTCCCCTTATCTTATGCTCCAAGTCTTGAGGCTTGATGGCATTGAAGTATGGCCTGGAGTTTCTCCTCTTTAGTCCGGGGATCTTATGCTGTCTATGCTAATGTTTTGATGTTTGATGGAGTTGGCACTTCCCATGGGCAGGGTAGTTGTGAAAACATTTGATTTTCCTTGACATACAAGGTCACAAATACTTGTCGTTCCTCCTCGTAGGCTCTAGCTTTGTCTCTGTATTCTTGAAAATCTACAAGCCGTCAAGCCAAATCTGTTGCGACATCTTTTTATCCTTGGTAGCTTTCCTTCATCACCTCAAGTTCAGAATTTGCAATCTCCAAGTTTTGTAATATCATTTTGCATTTTACAAATTCTGTTTCGTATTTGATGTAGGTGATAGCTACTTGCTACTCAAGCTCTGTTCTCGGGTTCCTTGCTATTAACAAGGCAAGGTTGGCATATCGCAGGTTTGCCAACTCCATGTATTCTGTAAGATCTTGGATCTGTAGGTCCTGATTCTTAACTTCTGCATGGTGGGCCAATGCATATGTGTCCAATATGGTCCACTAGTTAGTGTGTTGAGAATTGATAGCATTAATGTGGGCCTTGACCATATGGATCTCCTTCTCAAGGATTTGTTTGTACAGCCCCACCTAGTCCTAGAAGTGCTCCTTTAACGTTTCATGCCATTTAGCCTCATTTTTTCATGCGCTTATTTCGATAGCTATATTTTGATGGATTTCGTGTACCTCTCCATTGAGAGGGTTGAATTCTCCCTGGCTAAAAGACTCATGTCTTGGTTGACCTAGATGAACTATTCTCGCAACTGATGGAAATGTTCTTCGAGAACATTCTTTTGCTTCTCCATAGAGGTCAATTGAAGGTTGTTGGCAACAAGTTGCTTGTTCTCCTCCTGTAAGGCTTTGAGTACCTTGATATGTGCATGAGTTTGTGCCTATGCTATAGAGGCATCCCAAATAGCCTTCTCTTTTTCTTTAGCCACCTTTTTATTCTTCGTTAGTAGCTTGGTTAGTTGCTCAGTTTTGAAATTGTTCAGCTAGTTTGTGGGAACAAATTGCAAAGGGTCCCGCTATGTTGCTTGTAGGGGCACGAGCTACGCTTGTAATTTCTACACCTCTGATTTAGCATGCTCGGCCCTTGCTTCTGTTAAGACTAGCCTCCCCTTAGTGAAAATGAGGTCTCATTGAATTGTTGTAACATCTTGAGGGATGTCAAACAGGGACGTCATTATTTGTCCTATTTGTACCAATTGATCAAGTGCATCCTCATGTTCTGCAAGAGTCATTGAAATTTTAGCCAAATTTTGCGCATCCTGTGCTCTTTTGAGATCTATCGATGGTACAACAGGTACATTGAATGATTCTTTAATGTGGTCTGCGACCACTTCTGTGGCTCCTGCTGCATCCTGGTGTTGCATGACCACCACT
Source organism: Gnetum montanum (assembly GCA_015680685.1). Lineage (NCBI taxonomy): Eukaryota > Viridiplantae > Streptophyta > Gnetopsida > Gnetales > Gnetaceae > Gnetum > Gnetum montanum. The sequence continues at coordinate 51,047 of MNCI01029099.1, read as the reverse complement.
GTGGCCCCTTCACCAGTTTTAAACTACACCTGGAAAGATGCAGCATTTTCTAAGATTTGTTGTGATCAAATACTCTCCCCTCCTGCTGTATGGATAGATACTTCACCCCTTGCATGATCCAAAGAAACCGTGGACTGTATGACATCATCAATAATGCAGAAGAGATTTGCATCATTACAACTTCCCCAACTGACCATCTTAGTGATGGCCTTGAGGTGGCTCATCGATGGTCTGTAATCTTGGAGTGGCGGTGGTTGATCCTGGCCCATGCTAGGACTTACTTCCTATTTTTGGTTGGGTCCTGTTCTTGGGAATTGGCTGGGTACTGCAAGTTGATTTGTAGTTGGTTCAACCATTTGTTCTTCTTCTTGTTCTGGTCCTAGCGTCTCACCAGTGATTTTCCTTATGGTTGGTGGCTTTAACAATTTAGAATAGGAAGCATTTTTGGATTTTTGGATGACATCATTAGTGTACCCCCTAATACCAGCACATTGGCATAACTTCCTGATAAGAAAAGGGAAGGGCAATGCCATCTTCCTTGTCTTCTATTCCTTGAACTACCTCAGGATCTCCATCAAGTATAGATGAGGTAGGTTAGCATTAACTTTTCTCATTAGCACTACACATCCTCTTGCCACATATGTTGAAATTCCTTTTAAGCCCTTCATGGGGAAGAGATGATATGTTTCAATTTTAAAATAGATCATTTCTTTCATCATCAGCTCTCCAAATGTCTAATCCCTACAATATGCCCTATCCAACCAAACTTGTCACACATCAGGGTTTGAATGGGTAGACAACTGAGCAACCTGAGGCCCTGTATTTGGAATTTTTAAAACTTTCAAAATGGCCTACGTAGAGAAATTGACTATCATACCACAAATATTAACGGTGGTGCCTTGTTCTCTATTGTGCTAGAATTGGTACATCTTCCCTAGGTACCAAGCACCACTTTCAGAGAGGACAGGCCATAAGGGAGATCCTTTGAGGTGATCCCTAATAGCCTCAAGAGTGAAATCTACAAAAGGTTCAAAATTTAATTCCACAATCACCGTAGCGAATTTGGACCTTTCGTGGATAGCCTGAACACAATCCTGGGGTAACGTGAGATGTTGTCCCTATTTAGGCATTGCAATAGCTCCTCCTTCTACCTGCCTGGACTGTATAGTAGGATGATCCTCTTGATGAATGCTAAATGATTGTTCCTTCTGCTCTGCATGTTGTCTAGTAGGGACTTTTTCTTCGCCTCTCCTAGGTCGTTTACTTCCACCTTGAGTGGGACCTTTTTGTTGTCCACATTTCGAGGCCATCTACAATCACACGGGGCCAAAGGTTAGTATGATTATTTCTGAAGTTAAGTTATACCTTACTGCTTACCTTAATTAATTAATTTATTTAATCTCCATGTGATGTTTCCTGAAAGATTAGAATAGTGGATCCTTTTTACTGAGGTGGTTTCCGATTTTAGTTTCCCGATGTACCTAAGGGAGTGAAATTATTTTCGGCACAATTATCCTTAATACTATAAATAATTACCCTTGATAATTTTCTTTGGGTGATGATAAATTCTAAAAATGTTATGTGCTATTCGGCATATGTCCCTCTGCCATGACTAAGTTGAACACTCTGGGTTCAAGTAGGTTTAGATGGAATAAAAATTGGAGTACCAGCGAGCAAGATATAGGTAGAAAAGCAAGGGTGTCATACTTGCAAGTTGTAGAGAAAAATTTAAAAAACTCCCTCGCATGATTTGTGAAAAATGATGTTAAGTGTTGTGAGGGGATCACCTTTTTATAGATTATAAGGACGCGATATCATGTACGATACATCGCGTACACGATATCACGGCCTAATGATGTTTAGGCCTGAGCGAAAATACTNAATACTAAGTTTTTAGGGTTTTTCAGAAATTAATAATGGAAATTAAGGACATGTGGTAGGTATTTAAGGGTTCTAGGGTAATTAGATGGTTTTGAAGGCACAAATAATGAGATGTGGAATTTATCAATAAGGACCTCAGATGGGAGAAAGAGGCTATGTGATGGTTGATAGGAACATTGAATCGGAGGGATAGTAATAAGGGAAAGAAAATCATTAGCAATATGCTAAGGGTAATAAATGGTGTATGGAAGATGGGTTATGAGTGCAAATTACAAAAGATTACACAAGTGGATCCTCCCCAAAGCAGGTTCCAACCTATAATGCCCTTATGTAACCATACTTAAAAGTGTCCATGGGCACTAGAAGGGTTAAATGTAATCCACACTGATTCCACAAAACACACACATGTAAATATCACTGGAATGAGGTAAGAATTCTATGTTACACACAACACGAGCTACAATTACATAGACAATGAGATGAGATGGGGTATAGAAGGGATTGTAAAGATTGGGACATGAGGTAACTGACCTAAGACATAATGAATCTTGCATGTAAAGCATGATTAATGTGTCATTAACCTATCATTCCAAGATCAAGACCAAGTCCATTCCTCTAATCAGTGACATCACATTGTTTCATCCCATGATGAGAAACTACGAGAGTACCATAACAACAAGGTGTACGATCACTTGGCATTTTATTCAAGGGAAGAGTAATTTTTGTTTTGTGGCACCTTTTGTTTCGTTCTCTTTTTCTTTCCTTCTTTTTTCTTGAACACTGAATCCAAAGAAGCCGCCAACCTTAGTACAACCACATTGCATGACAACTCCCACAGACATCAGCAAAGAGAATCCGCAAGTCCCCTTGATGTCACACCCTAATCATTCCCTCTTGGTCCATCCTTCTTCATTCTGGGTACAATGAACACAAAATTAATTTTAAGTTTTAAAAATTTCAAGAATATCACTGTACCCTTGATCAAAACCTCTTATTTGTAGAATGGATGAGTGGGTGTAATGGGCTTACTATCCACATAATTGATCCCTCGAGACTCAATAACATAGAACACACCTCAACCAACGATCCACATGAATGTTTTATTCATAGATGAGATTACTTACAAAAGTGTAAAAAGATAAAAAGACAAAATGATAAAACAAGAAATTGAAAACTAAAAACCTGGAAAACAAAAAGTTGTAAAATTAAAGAAAATAAAAAGTGGTTATCAATCTTGTTTGTAGCTAGAATGGGGGGCATTCCCCCATAGCTAAATGGTTGAGGATGACAAGGATTAATAAATGGAAGATGAGGATCCTTGCATGTTGGAAATATTCGAACTTGGTCATATTTACCCCATTGGGCTCCACACACTTGGTTATAGTAAGCATAGTGGGGTAATTTATGAAATGTGATTCTCGGATAGCGAGTTGAACCACTATGATAATTGGGACCATTAGATGGTATGCAAGGATCAGGATGTTGCCCTCCATGGATATGTTCATTGGGTCGTATGGTTGTTGGAGTGTTAATTGGTGGCCCTGATGAAGTAACATGAGGCATTGGGTTTGAAGAGAAGGATGCACCACAGTTTTGGACTTGTGCTGAGTTGGAGGATGCAGTGGCCTTGGAATTGTGTTGTCCCTTCCTAGGATCATTTCTAAAGAAGGGATGCCTTCAATGTTGCTGAGGTCTCTCATTGCTGTTGGCAATAGTAGCACAAGTAATGTTCGTGGGTTGTTGCTATGGTATAGATACCTTAGGAACAGTTGGTGGTGATGTAGAAGGAGGGAAAGGATGAGAATGTTGAAAATTAGGAGAAGTGTAAGGTGCACAAGGCGATGGTTGTGTTGAGGACATGGGCTGATAGTATTGAGGAGAATGGTAATATGGTGAGATAGTGTATGTTGGCCCAGTTGGAGAAATAGGGTATTGGACTAGACAAGCATTTGGATTCAGATGATATGAAGGGTGTCTCTAGTTTAGGGGTCGCTGCCCCCACGACTGGGATTGTTGCCACTGTGATCGAACACAGTATCTCTATATGAACTCTAGATGTAACGTGCTTTTCCAATGCTCATATAGATGTAATAGGATTGGGCACTAGCCCTTGGGGTGATTGTATAGGCAAATATTACATTCATACGTGTGATTCGTAGTTGAGCTCTTATTTTCCATATCCCTTCTTTTTGATTGTCTACTAATACTTTGTCCTGCTTCTCAGGTTGTTAAAACTCTATCTCCAATAATATCAATAAATTCTCCACACTTTTTATGTGTCCATTCCAACATCTTATTGATCTTTGCCTCGACTTCTTCTAATGATTGTTGTACTGGCAAAGATGGTTCTTCCCCCTTGTGGTAGGTTGATTTCTCCTTTTTGCAATCATGGACCTTTGTTAAGTTGAGATTTTGGTCCTGTTGATGTTTTTCAACACTCTCCCATCAAGCCATTTCTCCTTCTTCTTTTTCTATCCACTTAATAAGCTCTTGGACTTGATGGGTTCATAGTTCATATAGTTGACCTTGGGCATACATTCCTAAAGTCTCTCTTGCTTCATTACGAAGTCCATCGATGATATGGTACATTAGCCTTTCCTCGGAGAACTCATGGCCTGGATAGTTGTTTAATAGTGCGTAATATCTTTCTAAGGCCATGTCCAAGGGTTCATGTTATGCTTGTTTCCACTCTTGGATTGGTTTCCTCAAGGCTGACACTCCTACGTAGGTTTGATATCTTTTGTTAAAGAGTTCTACCATTGTTGGCCAATGTCGTATTGAATTTGGTTTTAATGATCTATACCATACTTTTGCTTGGTCAATGAGTGTCATAGGGAAGATCTTGAGTTTTTACCAACCATTATCAATGTTTTTCCATGTACAGACATTGTAAAAGGCTTGTAAATGTTGTTTCAGATCTAAGTCATAGCCTCCTGAGAAATTAGGAAAGTTGTTTAAATTGAGCTTGGGTAGATGGCTCTCTTTACGATGCCTACGGGAGATTCAAATAGCCTCTTGTATTTGTGTTAAGCTTGTAGTGGCTAGTAGGGGTTCATCATCATCAGGTAAGTCATGCTTTCATGCATTGGGATGATATTGCCTTTGTTTATGTTTATAAAAAACCCCCACTTCAGGTTGCGCACTCCCATATTCACTATCATATAATTCGTTGGTTATCCAATGAACTTCCTCACTAGGTGTGGCATTATCGTAATCTTGTAGAAGAGGCATGGTTGTGCAATTGTGTGTGAATTTATATGTGAATTTTTATAATTATTTCTTCTTCGTAAGAGATATATCATTAATTCCTATATAGCGACCTTGTATGATATAACTAATCTAGATAACTAGCACTGTCCTCGACAATGACGCCAATGATGAGTGACGAGGTACCCCTACACTTAACCATACGAATACGAGCGTTACACGTGTGATCTGGTTGAACTCCGCAGATGGACTAGTTGTGGTATCTAGACAATTATCCTTAAGTCACAGTTTGCTGTCTTCCCATATGAACTAGTGTTAACTTTGTCACATATGGTTTAGTCTAGAGTGAGGTGTATGATGTATTTCTATGCTAATGCTACTCTGAAGGCAATGGAAGATAATATTAACTAAGCTAAGAGAGAAAGGGTGAGACGGAATCTAAGCTAGCCTAAGTGCGATGAGTATCTATTCCTCAATCATCTATACACATCTTGGACTTTGTGTACAACTACCACTGGGATTACCAAGCGTAGATCCTAGGTACGCTACTAGGTTATCAAGTAGTCACACTTAAATGCTCGTAATCAAGTCATACTCATTCTGCATTTAACAGGAGTTTAGGGTAAGAACGTATTAACTAAGAAATCAGTAAATAAAAATTAATTAAATAATTAAGCTAAGTGAATGCTGCAATGATGAAGTAATCTCGATCTTTATTTCTAGTCATGTGCATGTCCAAGTATGTCACACTCGAATAAGGATGCCATATAATTATAATCACCACACTGTGGGCATACACTGGGAGGAAAAGAGTTGAGAGGAAAAATGAAAAATAAAATCAAACTAACTCTAAAACTGACTAACTCCCTATCAAAACTGTCTACCTCTTATTTATAGATAAGGAGACAGGCTACCGTATCGCAGTGAACAAAATTATGACTCATCACTGCTCTTGTTCACTCAAGAGTTGCTCTCAGATTTTTCATAGATGCTTAAGGACTATGCATGCCTCTAGTGTTGTCTCCTAAGTGGGTGGTTGTAGCAATAGCTCCTCTTCTTGGATCATTGCTAGTGTATTATCCTTCATAATTTCTAGCCATGAGGCCAAGGGAGTATGCCTAAGAGTGTTATTTAAATAGTGAACAATACCTACCATCTTTCAAAGCTTCTTATAAGGCATGGAAAGGGCAAGGTCCACCTTCCACATTTGTTCTCATTGAAATGCTTCTTGATCTCCAAATAAATTAGTTGTAAAAGGTTAATAGGAAAATTTCCACTTAGAGCAGTGCATGCATGAGTGAAGAAGGTAGTCACCTTACTTGGCCTTACCATTAGATTGAGGTGATAGGCTGCAATCTTAAAATAAATTCACTCTACTGATGTGAGCACACCATACTCTATACGGTCCACCCCATAACATCGTTGGGTCCACTCCCTTTTTTCCTTAGGATCACCTTTTGTTGATATCTCTACTAGCTGTGTTCTGATGTTTGGTAACCCTAGTGCCTGTGCAATGGCCTCCACCAGGTAGAACACTTGAACATTCTTGATTTTTACAATGGACCTTGGCCTTTGGCTATTCTAGAAGAGATAGGTCTCTCCCATGTACCACTCCCCACTGGTCATGATGATTGGCCACATGGGAGAGGTTTGCAATTGTGTTTTGACATCCTCTGGTGCTTTTTCCAAAAAATGGTCCAAAGTTTATCTCTTGAAGAACTGATCTTTGGATCTCTTGGGACTTGATGATGTCTAGGTAGGTTT